>JAJGRW010000800.1:0-20806 GCA_025461045.1 Carex parvula
GCGCGACAGGCCGCCATTTATCACAGAGTACTACAGCATGCCCTCACCCACCGGTTTACCATATCACCCACCACCATACGGACTCTTGCCAGACCCGTCATTCTACGAGGAGAGATCCAGCATCCACCACCTCCACCACCTCAGGATTGAGGTGCAGTGAGTTGTATCTTTCCCTGGTCTTTTTACTTTCTTACTTCCTTTATTTTACCTCTCGAGCATTGGGACAATGATCAATTTTATTCGGGGGGTAGGAGGTAATTTGACCATGTATCTTTTTAAATTTTTCGCACTTTAAATTCTTAGATGCTAGTAGTTTTACTCAATTTTTGACTAGGGTTGGAGGCTTTACCGAAAATCCTAGAATGATTAGATTGAGCTTTTTAGCTAGCTTGCATTTTTTATTTTTCCTTAGGAGTAGGTTAATTAAATAAGAAATTGTTTTAAGTTGAATTAGACTAAGGTTTAGATAATTGACCATGATACCAAAAATTCAGAATTTTAATTATTAGTAATTTCAAAGTGAACAATTAATTGCTAACCATGAGAGTTGATCAAAAATTGCAAAACCTAGAATTTTTATTTTGAGTAATTTATGTTTGCAAAGTCTTTTAAATTTGATAGTGTTTTAGAATACCCATTTATTATAGATAGACCCCTAGCGAAACTATGCAATAATTTCTTGTATGAATGAATACTTGAAATTGTGTGTAATCATGGTGCTTGTGACACAAAAATATGTTATTTATTTTTCAGAAAAATTGAAAAATACAAAAAAATCGAAAAAAAGAGAAAAACCCAAAAATAGAAAAATATGGAAAAAGAATTAAAAAAAAAAACAATATATAGAATAAAAGATGGAGGATAAAAAGAGTACGGGTGCCTACGCAAGACTGGTTACCAATAGGCTCGAGAAAACCTCCCAAATTTTAAATTTTTGTACATATTTAATTTTTCAAAAATAGTCACAAGTACCAACACACTTAGTTGTCGTACTTTGCTCCAATCAATTGGGAAGGAAAATCAAAATTTATATCATTAGAATTCCTATTGGTTGGAAGGGATCGATTATAATCGAAGGGGAAATTAATACTCTCAATTTTAAGGATATTTGTGAATTAGATTTTTCGATAATAATTTTTCTAGGGTTAGCATAATGAGGTCAATCATGGGGTGAATAAATTGTTCAAGGGAGAGATCATTAATATTTTAGAGTTCTAAATTTTTATTGTCATGCCAATTGTACCAAACCTAAGTCCTAATTGAATTTTTTTAAACAAGTCTTTGAGATTGTATGGTTTAACCTAGACCGGATCTTTGACCAGTTGGGATGTCGTTGCTTGGGAACAAGCAACAATTCAAGTTGGGAGGCGTGATCAGAGTCAAAATGATGATGATTTACGTAGGGTTTTGGCTTAGGTTTTATATATTTTCTCACACTTATGTTTAATTATTTAGAGAAAAAGGCTACTGTCACCCTTCTTTAAGTTTTATTGCAGAAAACAGGTTTTGGGACTATTCTACATCAAATGGAGCTAGAATCGGGTCAATCGGATCAGCAACGCTTATCGACTAAGACCCTGTTACGGCCCGTATTGGTTAATACGGACCAGGCATAGCACAGGCTCAGAAGATAGCGCAGGAAGTTACAACCATAACTGCCAAGGTCCCATTACGGACCGTATCACCTTGATACGGTCCGTAAGCGAAGGCGACTCTTGGGAAATAACTGCCGACAGCTGTTTCCAGATCAATTCCTTGGCTTCCAATCAACTCCAGACGTCCCTACACTCCTATAAAAGGCCCCTGGACAGAGGGAATAGATATCTTTGTAATTAGGGTTAGATTTGATTAAAGAGAGAAGAGAGGAGTGATTGTAACCATGCCGTTCCGCGGCTAAGTTCCTTTTCTTAGGGCTAGGCAGTAAACCTTGTTACTCTTGATGTTTTGATATATATATTTCTGTTGATTATGATTTCTTGTTGTTGTATCGAATATGCTTTTGTGATTTACTATCTCTTCACCTAATTTCAATGATCTAGTTTGAGTTTGTTAGGGTAGTGACAGTACTTTAATAACTCGAAAGAACTATTTGGATGAGTTAGCCTCGTTGAGATCTATTAGGTTTATGTGAAGAAAACCTTCGCGGGGAAGCCATAAACCAGAACAACAAATTCCATCATTTGCGTAAGGTAAATCGCAGTGATCTGTGTAGTAATTTGGGAGGTAAGAGACCCGATAGTTGCGTAAGATAAATCGCATTGTCCTGAGTAGAGTCTCGATGAAAGATCTGTCATTCTGGCGTAACATAAATCGCAGTGACCTATGTAGTTATCTTTCATAAAACAACAACAGGAAATCAGACGCAACAGGAATATATTGTCAAGACGGATTGAGTGGCAACGGTGTGCCGAAACCCTAGGAATTCTCATCTCTATCTTTATTTTAATTACTTTTAATTGTTTCCTAATTTACATTGATCAACAAACATCTCTCAAATTTCAGATTTCGTCTAGCCTTTCGAAAGGTTGTGATTCGATCGCTCAAGACACTGAACCAATATTCCCTGTGGATCGACCTCGCATATACTACTCGATAAGGATTGTGCGCTTGCAGTCCGAACCGATAGCATTTACGAGTTTATAAATATTAAAAGAAACATTGCTCTCTTTTGAGTGATCATATGCCCATCAGAACTTCATCAATTAGAAACACTTAGATAAATTGTAGGATGTAAACTTTTTTGCTTACTGAATGTGAAAAGAGAGTAGGGTATGTTTGTCAATTTTGTTTTTAAAATAATTAAATTAAAGATTAAATAAATGAATGGGGATAAAAGAAAGGATGTTGAGTTTTTATGGGGATTTTGGATATTATGGTGTTTTTATTGCATGGAGATTGGCTATTTCAAAAATTTGCATGGGTATACTAGAAGTTTTCCCTATTATTAATATCCCCATTTTTTCCTTTATTCACTTAAAAAGTAGTTATTTACCCATCTAAACTGTACTCCTGTTCTCCTAACAAAAATCAAGTCTCGCAGAAGTAAAAAAAATGAATACAATGTAATGTACGTAATGCAACTTACATAAACCGCCTCTGATTCTGTGTTGGAAAATTTTAAGGTGTTGATATCCAAATCCGGAATGTGAGTGGAAACTTCCTCGGTACTTGCATCCATTAGCCCGTTGCCATCACTGTTGGCATTGTTTTCCTTCTGTCCAGACACAACCTTCATGGCAGCTTTAATTTGGGCTACAACCGGTGATTTGCCATTTACTTTACGACAATGAATATGTGCATAAAGTTGTACTTTAGAAGGCTCTTTGTCGTTGCGCAAGTTTGTCTCCACAAGAAAATGAATAAACAAGCAGTGGTAAAGGTCAGATTAATCTGTAAATTACAAGTACTAATAAGTAAATAGCATAAGTGTTCATGCAGCTTACCAGCATTCGATGGTGCTGGTGTGAGCTTGCTGACCCATCGTGGTGTGACGTGCGTCCGCGAGTTGTGCGGTTAGCATGATTTTGTCTACTGACCCCTTGCCAATCCTCTGTGAAAAACATATCACACAAGCCATGCCAGTTGGGGTGGTCAAGGCACCAATGCAGAATCACGGCCTTCCATGCTTGTAAGTTTCTGCCAAATTTTTTGATGCAGCTATCCCTCGCCTCGTGAAGCTCCTCGCTGTACCTTTTGCTCGCTATGGCCTCCAGAACATCCCGACAATGGTCAGTGTCTTCCCCGTCACGGTACCTGAATTTCTTCTGCAAAACATATATATGCACTATCTTAATAGTGGTCCATGGCCCTAAAATTTAAATAATTGCAACTGATCTTGAATGTATTGGATGAAGTTCACTTATATGTTGTTCAGATTGACCTTAATTATTCAAGGACATTTTCATAAATTATCCAATCAATTTGTTTTGGGACCTCAAAGTGACTAGTAATTACTGTTGACTAGTTTGGGACCTCAAAGGCTTAGATAATTAACTTTTCATCACTTATCCAATCAATTCCTGGTTGTGAATCCATGATATACTCTAATTAAAATAAAGGGTACCAAAAATAGAAACTCGATATTATTCTTTGTGGCGTCATCAAAGGCAAGGAAGCTTCTTAATGGTCCCAGCATATTCTGTAGGGCAAGCCTATTTATAGCAACATGAGTTAAAATATGTACCATAAGACCTAACTTTACTAGTTTATAAGTAAGCTCAAATTGAAAGAAGCAACTGCTTTGGGGGTGTAAGGAAAGGCCAGGAACATGAAAACATAAACTAGTAACTGTCCTCTGATCAGCATATATATAATGTTATAACTACCTTTTTGGAATTACAAGTCCATGTAAGTAACGTCATCTTAATTACCAACACATGTATAAAGAAAATAGCGAACCTTTAACAATTTCAAGTACTTTTTGTTAAACATGTGAACAAGGGTATATAGAATAAGCATAGTGAAGTACCATTTCTGAGAGGAAACTTTGATACAATAATGCTACCAATTTTGATACCCTCATTTGGTAGCATAGAAATTTTAGAAATAAGGGTATCAAAATTTTGATAACATATAAACTCTGTGCATAAAATAACGGTAACCCTTAGAGGATAAACTCTGTGCATATAACTTATTTTAGAAATTGGTAGCATATAAACTCTGTGCTTCAAATTTTGATACCCTTATTTGGTAACCCTTATTTTAGAAATTGGTAGCATAGAAATTTTGATAAAATAATGCTACATTGGAAGCACCTACATTGGGTGCATATAAACCCTTATTTTGAAAGTTTCTAGCACCTACCAAAATAGTTCCCTTTCTATGCTACATTTCAGAACCAGCAAACATTATTTGATCACATTGGTGCTTATATGCTATAGATCAGAAGTTGATAAAACTGAACTATTAATTTTTTTTAATTTTTCAATGAAGGAGTGACTTATAAATTTCTAAATCAAATCAGGTTTGATATATGATTTATCGGAGTGATGAAAATTTTCTAAATTTCAATTCCTCAAACTGCTAATCTGATTAAAATTGAATTGTACAATGGTATTGGTGTGAGCGTTCAATGAAGTTGGAACTCTTCAGACCAGATTAAAAGGGAACAAAAACAACCAGTCACACAGTACTGGTACTGGCGTACCAGTGCAAAAGAAAACAGGCACAGCCAAGCAATTGAGGGGAAAGGACATGTTACCTAGTGATTGCTGCCTTTATCTGATTTGGATTGTCGTCGCATGTGAACTCGTGAGGCCCAACGGACCAGATTATTGGGCGGTTTTCCAGTACATCCGTTGATTTTCTAATAATTCCAGGACCTCATCCCTTCTTCTTTGGGGGTTCCGGTGGTGCAAGTTCACGGTCTGGGCTAGCATTTGAGCACTGACCATCATCAGGTACTGCCTGTGAACTCCGCTTTCTCTTTGAGTATTTTTGCAATTTGCTCTTCGTAGACCAGATTTTCTGGGGGCCATGTGTGCTGTGTTGCCAACCTATATTTTGAAAGGGTTCATTAATTTTTGGGTTAATTTCTTGTATATCAGATGTGCTGTGTTGCAATTTGCTCTTCGTAGACCAGATTTTATGTGTTGCCAACCTACATTTTACAAGTTTGGCATGAGGGTACCACATTTTGCTTTCTGAGTGGTACAGTTTGGTCTATTTAGATCGACACAGCGGGAATTTGGCTACTAATCGACATAGCAAAAATTACACTAGGCTACTAATAGACACAGTAACAAACTGGTCTAACTGTTTGGTTAAGCTTACTGTAACAGAATAGTTATGTGTAGTAATTCTTTACCCTTTGTGATCACTAAAACCCAAAATTTGAGGTGCATAAATACTAGACCAGTTTGTTACAGTGATCACAAAGGCACAGAATATGTGTAGTATTACTGTAACAGACCAGTTTGTTATAATGATCACTGTATCATTATTTATACCCTTTACCCTTTCCCCATGACTTACCATTTCAAATATGTTTGTTACACTAGGCTACAGAATATGTGTAGTATGTATGCACCTCAAATTTTGGGTTTTAGTTGTCACAAAGGCACATGGGAAAGATTGAAATTGAAATCATTTATAAAAGGAAGATATTGAAATTGAATAATGAGAAAGATGACGTGCAAATTGAAATTTGGAGTAAAGAGAGAGATGACATATTTAAACCCTAAGTTGGAGTAAAGAGAGAATGACATATTTAAATCCTAATTTGTTTGAAAAAGGTCAAGATGACCACAGTTTTCTGGTTTTCAGAAAATAAAGCTTAATTTAAACCCTAATTCAACTCAGCTTTCTGATTGTATACGGACCGTGTATGCTTTTACATATGCTTAATTTCAACTCAGCTTTCACATATGCTTAATTTAAACCCTGATTTAAACCCTAATTCGAACTAACATGGATTCTTTTACATATGCTTTCAACTCAGCTTAAAACCTTCTTTTAAGCTGCAGCCAGACACAAAAAGCCTTTAAGTGGTATAAAAGAGAAAAAATTTCAGAAGGGGTATAAAGGAGAAAAGGAGAATGTAGTTGATTTGCGTAGAGAAAAGGAGAAAAGTATATGCAAAACCCTAGACTCAAATGTCACCTCATTCTCAAATAAAATACAAATCAAGGAAATTTGAAGGATTTTAGGGAGAATTACCAATTTAGTTCGAATTCGATCAAAGTTAGGAAGCACCTCTTGCATATACTTCTCTCCTTTTCTCTACACAAATCATTCTCTGAGTTTGTAACTCCGATTTGCTTTTCAATGTTTCTCTGATGGTGTACCTTTCGATTTGTCTCTATTTTAGATCTGAGCGATTGAGAGAGAGGGGGAATATTAGAGGATGGCAAAATTAACGGGGGAAATGAAGGGGAAATTTTGGCGGCCATCGAAAAAATTCGGAGCAGTCGGTGAAATTTAGATGGAAATGCGGGGGAAATTCGGGCGGCCATCGGGTTCTGGATGAGATTAGGGGGGAAAGCGGCTGGTTTAAAACTAAAAGGCTAAAATTCAGAGCATGCATCTTCCTGTTCGAAGTGTAATAGGCAGGGATGGTTAAATCAGAGGTTGACCGTCTGATCATGATCTGACCCATTCTGGTCTCCGCCAAAATACGCATTTTCCCTTTAATATTCGTGCGGATGTCAATCAAACGGTTGAGATATTTTAACGCACCATCCACCATTGCAGAGGGCGAAAATTGTTCAGGGTGAGCGCTGCTTCCTTACAAAATAAATGAAATGATCAATTGATGTTCAAATTGACAAAGCTGTTTATTCTTTGTGCAATTTTTTATCAGTTTCCAACTCTTGTGATGTTATATTATGAGAATTGCTTCCATTGAATTATGCTATGTTAATAAATCTGTCTGAAATATGTATACAACAGAGAATTGTGATTTTGCATAGATTAGTGATGTTAATTAAATTACTTTGGTATGATTAAATGGATATAAGAACTGATAAATTGTTACAGTTTTAAATTTTGAAGATATTATAATATTTTATAGAATTGTTTATTTTAACTTATTTGAATGACCAAATGATGTTAATGTCAAAATGGTTATTGAGTAAATTACATGCTAGTGAATTAATGTATACAATTATTGTAATATAATATTTAATTTGCAAATGATATTAGATCTAATAAACATGTTATGATTGAAATGACATGTTTATGAATTATTAATTGATTTAGGAAAAAAAATTATGTATCATAACATGTTAGTTGCATCATTAGCTCAAAGTGTGACATAATGAAGACCTCCGGGTCTACAAAGTCCGATAGTCAATCGGAACCATTAAATTTGAAGAATATCACATTATAATAATTATATTGAAATTTCAATAAATTTGATGTTCATTTACTCATCGATCAAGCTCACGTAAAATACATTCATCGTATGGCCACAAACTCTTCGCGATGGATCGATGCTTCGATATATGAAAAATTTGGAAATTTTTGTTTGGTTACGTTCAATGTTTGCCCTTGATCGTTTAGAACCTGATTTGGTATAATTTCATTGCGGATCGACCGTTGATCGAGCACGTCAAAATGAACGGTCCTCAATTATCCGCTCAATTTTGAAAAGTAATTAATGTTGAAATTATATGAAATTGACTATTTGAAACATTATTTGATCACATTGTATGTAAAAATGTATAAAATGTATTTTAGGAAATTTATTCCTATTATTTTATGTACAAAATTATCTAATTTCATCAATCTCTGATGTGGAACGTCTGATAGGCGATGAAGAGTTGGGATTAACAATAGATGTGTCCATTACAGCGCTAGAAGTATTTTTCTCTGAGGTAACACAATATTTATGTTTATATCGTACCATCTTGCAATACGGGCCATCTGTTAACAATCGTGCGTACCCTAATCTTATGGCCCCGATTTCACATGATATATTACGTTACCTTAGAGGATTCAAATTTTGGTAGGTGCGCTTCAAATTTAATACAGAAGGGTTCCATGTATACTCTCTGTGAGCCCGGGACTTAGCCAAATTTTTCAAAAACCCTTCCCTTTCTAAACCCTCTCCCTCTCTGAGGCGCCCCTCTCCTCTCAATAGCCAACCTCTCAATGGCCAACCCTGCCCGATCGCCAACCCTCTCCTCTTAATCGCCAACCCTCTCCTCTCATTTCACCAACCCCTCTCTCTTTTCTGTTGCCTTGTTGCTTGCGATATCCAAAACCCTAGGGTTTCCGGTTCTTGGTGCTGGCGGGTGTTATCTTAGTGCTAGCCGCTTTTCCTTTGACGGCCGTGAGGCGAGGCAATTCATTGGTGCCGGCCATTTTTCTTGCCTCTTTGTGTTGGAGCCTCTTTCGGGTAATTACAAAGCACACTCCCTTTTTCTTGATTATTGTTGCTCGGAATGTGATTGATTGGGAAATGTTGCGATGAATTTGGGCTTTGATCAATTGAGTGCGGGTTGTTGATTTTCCCGACTCAATTAAGAGATGAATTTGGGACTTGCTGGTTTGCGACTTGGTTATCTAGTGCAACAACACAATTTATAGAAATTTATAGAAACTATCACAGTTAAGTTTCTTTAAATTGGTATGTACATAGATTGGTATGAATCAAGAGAGAATTCAAAAGATAGCAAAAGTTTCTATAATTTTTTGGTTAACTGTGATAGTTTCTTTAAATTGGTACAGCTTGATCCTTAATTTCTTTAAACTGGTACGTTACAAAAGAAATTTATATGAAACTTAACTGTTATATACACTGGGTATAAATAACCGGTATGTACTGTTTTTATACATACCAGTTTCTATAAATCACAGTGCTTACTATAAATCATCAGTGCAAAAGAAACTATCAAACTAGCAAAAGTTTCTATAAATTTCTTTTGCACTGGTATGGCAGTACTTACTAGTCGGTCCGTTTAAGTCTTCCATTTCACCATGTTTAAGTATCTAATAATTGGTGTCCAATTAATTAATTGATGTATGATCTTAGTTCTCATCTATTTTCTTTTGGAATAAACGTCGGCCAATTAATTTTTGGCCTTATATTAGTCCTTAATTTTCTATGTTGGTTTTATTATCGTCTAAATTGAGATCAAATTGATATATACTCTAATTAAGTTGACACAACGGCTGGGCTGCATGTGCTCACTTCTTCCATCTCACTTCAAACAAATTGGTTTTATTTTCTAACTGCATGTGATTCAGTTATTCCATCTCACTTCAAACAAATTGATGTTACTGATTTAATTTCAGAAATAAAAGCTAATTAAATAGAAAAAAATTATGCATAAAAACTCGGTAGGATCATCAAATGGCAACTGGAGACCTAAATTAGGCATCTCCTCTTTTCCCCTTAGTGCTGCCCCTTGTTCTTGCTGCTGGGCTGAATTTACTGGTGCCAGCCGTGTTGTTTTCGGTGCTGGGTTGCTGGTTGCTGTTGTGCTGGTTTCTGTCTTCCTTTGCTGATACCCAGTCAAAGCTTCTCCTATCCAGTCATAATTAGTGATGTTAATTATGATGTATTGTTTAATTTATTGCCATTGCACTACGTACCATCTTTCAAAGCTTTCAGATATTGCTCTTGCACTTGGGTAATTTTTGAGAAGATTGACTCTTTTTATATTATGTCTGCCATATCACCATACCTTAAAGTTTTTAAAATGTTTGCAATATTTTATTCCAGGGGAAGAACTAAAATTTTGTTAGTATATTGTAGCAATGTAGAGTTTCTTTTGTTACTCGGAACATCTACTAAATAATGTCTCTAAATAATGCATTTTTTTTTATTAATTCTTGTTGAATTGGTGTTCATTGGCACAGAAATAATGTCCAGTGACGATGATGCCTCTCAGTTCATGGTCGTACCTCGCCGTAAATCCCCGAGACTCAATCCGAGCGCCACGAGTACGATGTCAGCTGGTCCCCCGCCAGAGGAGTCTCACAACCCACGACAACCGATCCATCCAGAGGAGTCTCACAACTCGCAACCATCGATTCATCCAGAGGAGTCCCAACTCCTGCAACCACCGATTCAGCCAGATCATCGTGCACGTGCAGCGAAAAAATCAAAAGCCAAGTTGAGCACCATGCCAAACCCTAGGAGATCTGCGAGGCTCAGTCCCGGTGTTTCCGGGTCCCTTACAATGCCACCGACTCAGGGCCATACACCGGAGCAGGCCAAGACATCCTCAAAATCCGTTGGGACGAAGGTATTTTTTGGCCCAAATCCATCTTGGCCACCAGGTAAACCAGGATTCAAGAAGAAAATCACAACCGGCAAACCACCTGTATCCCCTCATCCATCTCCAGAGGGAGTCGGTGCCCAGTCCATGCCACCGGATTCGGCCACTATTGTACAAGGTGCTGACTCGTCACCGACTCGTGCAGAGGCATCGGGTCCTGCCATGTCACCAACCCCCTCTGATGCAGCACCTCCTGCTTCGTCACCGACTCGTGCAGAGGAGTCGGGTCCCGCTATGTCACTGACTCGTGCAGAGGCATCGGGTCCTGCCATGTCACCGACTCCCTCTAAGGCAGCACCTCCTGCTTCGTCACCGACTCGTGCAGAGGAGTCAGGTCCCGCTATGTCACCGACTCTTGCAGAGGAGTCGGGTCCTGCTATGTCACCGACTTCGACTAACAGCCGTTCAGCTGAACAAGAATTGTCCTGGCCTCCGTGGGAAGATATTGACATAAATTCAAAAGAGTGGGATGCATGGGAGGATGCGGGCCAGACAGCCACACCAAATCCGAAAGATGCACGTGCTGGTGATGGAAGTGAGTCTGGTCAGTCGAGCGCGCAACAGTCGCTATTGAATGACGATGGCAGCAGGAGGTGTCGCCTCCGTCGGCCCCTTCGCTGTTGTGCCGAAGCTTTTACAGCACACGGGCAAGAGTTGGAACAGTCGGCAGCTGCTGGCAAGGGAAAGAGAAAGCGAAAGAGGGGTAAATCTGACATGAGGTCAATGCTGGGTCTTGGGAAGCCTCGTGATCCAATGCGTCCGGAAGATAGACCAGAACTCCGAGTGGCGGGTGACGGGGTGTTCGCAACCTCGCCCGATGACACAAAAGTTATAACCACTATCCGGATCCTGACATTGGAGAACATGCCGGGACCTTATAGGTCTTACAACTTATTTCCAAGTAAGACAAGGTTGTTAATTTTAAAACAATTCCTGTAGAGGTATTCGTAGGGGGCTAGTGAAGACATCGGGCGTTGTCTCGATGTTTTTGAGAACATCGCGGTGGAAGCTTACAATTGGGAGTTGGCAGAAATACGGGCTTGGTATACGAGGAAATACGGGCCAGATAAGGTGCCATGGAAAGAAATCCCTCCCAAATGGTGCAAAAATGTAGAAGCCTGGAAGGGGTTGTGTGACATTTGGTCCACTACCAAATGGGACCAGCAATCGGTGACCAACCGTAATAACAGAACAAAAGGAGGTACCCCGGTCCGGCAAGTCACTGGTTCTAGGAACATGTATCGACACAAGCTACTCATGGTATTGATTTGCTACATTAACATGAATTAGTGTGCTTAACAATGATTTAATTTTAATAACATCATCTAAATGATTGTTTGAATTTGCAGTCTAGGGAGAAGGGTACACCAATGGGATTGAGGGAGGTTTTTGATCGAACTCACATGCTAGATACAGCGGAAGGGAAGAAATACGTGTCCGAGAGAGCGAAAAAGGCAGCGGTGAGTGCCTCATCCCTCCACTTTACATTTTAGTCCATTGAGCATCTTGAACATAACATATCTATAAAATTGATGGTTACCTTAGTAATATAATCATTGCAAAAATAGATTGGGCTTGGTATCTATTCTAACAGGCTATATATTGTAATTCAGTAATCAAAGTAAAACCTTTAACTTTGCTATGAAATACCTTACGGAAAACCTATTTTTCTTGTAACATATATATATATATATATATATATATATATATATATATATATAAACTTATAGTTGTAACACAGGTAAATAAAATTAGGAATTGACACAGTTATATTAAATTAAATTAAATGAGGAATTGACAACTATTTGCTACAACTACAGAAAACCTATTCCGACCTTAAGCATATGTATGCGGGTCAAAAGACAGATGAGGAAATATGGGAGCTAGCTGTCGAAGGAGTGGACCGAGGGAGGTTATTCGGATTTGGAAAAAAATCCATTACCAGCAAAGCCACCCGCGTCTTGGAGACATTGGAGGCAGACATTTCTAATCCAACAAAGAGCACCGCCACCTCTGCTAGTATGCAAAGAGGAAATACTCAAAGGACGAGGTGGCAGATTTACTAGCAACTGAACGTTCTCGGTTTGCTACGGAGATAGTTGCCCAAGAGAAGTGGCACAAAGCTGAGATGGAGGAGGTTCAAAAAAACCAAGAGTACTCAAGGGAATGTTTTGCAAGGCTCTTCGCAGCAAACGACCTACCATTACCACCTTTTAAAGTAAGCACCGGTCCTATGATGAAGTCAAACTATTAGCATCAAAGGGTTATATGTATTCTTGGATAATCTTGAATGTTTTTGTTCTCGCAGGGTTCGTCAACAGAGACCAACGCTGCTGCGAGCCACAGCGGCGGAAGGGCGGATGACACTAGACCATCAAAGGGGAATTCTGGAGGGGGAGATGTTTAAATAAACTGATTTGTAATAACCATTTAATTAAGTAGGATGTGATGTATGTTTATGTTTTAAATGCTATGGTTGGAACTGGAAAAGTCTGTGCTGTGATGCTATGTTTCTGTTTTAATAACCATTTAATTAAGTAGGATGTGATGTAGGATCAAACATGGGTACTGTGGTTATTTACATAGGATGTGTTATTTACATAGGCAATTTGGCCATATTTTTGTGTTTGCAACATGGGTTTTATGTGGGATCAAACATGGGTACTGTGGTTAGATGGAGAATTACAACTATTTAAGCGTACACTGGGTACGCAATAAAAATATAAATTGTATTCAAAGAATATAGGTCACTATTTCCGTGGGAATACCGTCAGAAATACCATCACTATCTCTTAATCCCATCTTCTCGCCAGTTTTGTAGTCTACTCTATTGTCGTGTCTCCCGTTTGTACCTCTTTCTCTCTTTCTGTGAAAAATCTGTCGCCGTTCTCAGACCCAGCGGGGGATCTGTAGATCTCCACATTTTCAGCCAGTGGTCTCCCTCTCTCATTTTCAGCCGGTGGTCTCAGCTAGGTAACTCTCACTTTATCTCCACTCTCAATCTTTGGACCAGGCTTTTAGAGCTATTAATTTGCTGCTAGTGAGCTGCTGGTGAGCCAAATTTATGTAAGCATTACTACTGGTTACCCACTGTCTTGTGAAATTGTTCAAAACAGCCCCTGTCCTCTCAACACTTTAAGCCTTCGGTTATTAACTCAACTTTAATTTGTATAGATCGCTCATTAGATGGCCACTAATAGGGGATGGATGTACAGCAGTCGATCAAATACGGGATGAACTCTTGAACATGACTTTATTGCAGGTGTTACCGAATTCATCGCTTCAGCTGTATCTAAGCCATCGGTTGTGAGTGTCGACACTAATGGAAATCAGTGTATCCCCTGTCCGTTGCAAGATGTGACAACCTATACAACAAAGAGTTGGAAACCGTCGAACTACATCTTTATCAACATGGTTTTTGCAGCTTATATGATGTTTGGTACAAACACGGGGAGCCACATCCGAATTTCGATATCAACCAACCTCTAAGTCCACCAACCACGAACGATGCCAATGATCAAATGGGTGAAATGGTGAGGGATGCCGCTGGTCAACAATTCAATTGGAATGAGGAGGCACCGGCCGGTGCGGCAAAAAAAAATTTCGACATGATGGAAGCGTCAAGACAACCCCTATAGAAATTGAACTTGACGGGTGAAATGAAATGCACCGTATTGTCGGCTATGTCACGTGCCATAGCTTTGAAGTCTAAACACTAATTGAGCCAAAAATGTTTTAATGACATGTTGGGTCTCATGAAAAGCACGCTTCCGCCGGGTGATGAAATGCCGGAAAATTGGTACCAAGCTAGACGATTGGTTGATAGATTGGGCATGGAGGCTAAGAAAATAGATGTATGTCTTAACTTTTGTATGCTATATTATAGTGAGGTGAACAAGAAGAAGACACGGTGTGATATATGTGGCATTTCAAGTATAAGCCATCCGAAACTAATAAGAAGGATAAACTCATTCCACAAAAGATACTTCGTTATCTATCTATCACACCACGATTGCAAATGATGTACATGACCGCAACATCTACGAAGAATATGAGATGGCACAAGGAAGGTGTGCGTCATAAAGCCCCGATGATGGTGCATCCGGCTGATGCCGAGGCTTGAAAGCATTTTGCTCGGAAACATCCCACCTTCGCAGAAGAGCTTAGAAATGTTTGGTTGGGAATCACAACGGATGAGTTCATGCCATTCAACTCGAGTGCAGCTCCATATTAGTGTTGGCCGGTATTTGTTTTTTCGTATAACCTACCACCTGGAATGATAATGAAAGAAGATAGCATGTTTCTTGCGCTAGTCATCCCTGGACCAAAGCATCCGGGTCGGGACATTGACATTCTTCTCGAACCTTTGATCGATTAATTGAAGCATTTGTGGTTAGATGGAGAAATGACATGGGATGGGTATAAGAAAGAGAATTTCAAGATGCATGCACAACTACTTTGGACAGTGAGTGATTACCCGGCTTATGAGATGCTATGTGGCTGAGGTACAAAAAGCCGGTTGGGATGTTTTTATTGCATGGAGAAGACAAAGGCCTTTCAACTTCAGTTTGGTGGAAAAACAAGTTGGTTCGATGGTACAAGGTGCTTCCTACCTCCGGATCACCCATTCCGTCGAGATAGGAAGAATTTCAAAAAAGGTAGAGTCGAGAATGATCCGCCACCGCTGAGATTGACGGGAGAGCAGCTACTCGATATAGTGAGTTTGCTCCCAGATATTAAATGGGGTAAAGAATGAGGATTACAACAGATTCCGGGTTATGGTGACACCCACCATTGAGAAAAGAAGAGTATCTTTTGGAGTTTACCCTATTGGAAAGACAATATGTTGCAACACAATTTAGATATGATGCATTTGGAGAAGAATTTCACCGAAAATTTGCTATACACGCTTTTAAGCATAGGTGGCAAAACAAAGGATAATGAAAAAGCAAGGAAAGATTTGACTCTTTATTGTGATCGTCCCACCCAGCACCTAATTCCGGCAGGTGACAACAACCCGGGAAAGATGAAAAAATCAAATGCCCCCTTCGCACTCTCTCCAGGTGATAAGAAGATTGTTTTAACATGGCTCAAGGATGTAGTAAGGTTTCCAGATGGCTACGCATCCAATTGGTCAAGGTTGGTTAACCTAACCACTAGCACCTTCATTGAACTTAAAAGTCATGATTTACATGTGTTCATGGAGCGTCTCCTCCCCGTCGCTTTTTCAGACTTTGTTCCGGATTCCGTATAGGAGGTTTTATGTGAGATTTCAGCCTTCTTTAGAGAGATTTGTGCCAAGGAAATTGATCCAAACTGTATTGCGATATTAGAAAATAATTTTGTTGTCACAATGTGCAAGGCAGAAATTTTTTTTGCTCCTGGTTTCTTCGATTCAATGGAGCATCTTGCGTTGCATGTAGCATACGAGGCTAGAATGGGGGGGCCAGTAGGGTCCCGATGGATGTTTCCATGCAAAAGGTTCGTTGTGGTTGGGAATTTATTTTTATTTTACATAAATGAACACTAATCTTAACTATGTCTTCTATTTCTATACCATCATACAATTATTGTAACAACTAACACTTAACCATTATTGCAATTACAGGCGTAACAAAGAACAGAGGATGAGAGTTGATCAGAGTCAAAATGATGATGATTTACGTAGGGTTTTGGCTTAGGTTTTACATATTTTCTCACACTTATGTTTAATTATTTAGAGAAAAAGGCTACTGTCACCCTTCTTTAAGTTTTATTGCAGAAAACAGGTTTTGGGACTATTCTACATCAAATGGAGCTAGAATCGGGTCAATCGGATCAGCAACGCTTATCGACTAAGACCCTGTTACGGCCCGTATTGGTTAATACGGACCAGGCATAGCACAGGCTCAGAAGATAGCGCAGGAAGTTACAACCATAACTGCCAAGGTCCCATTACGGACCGTATCACCTTGATACGGTCCGTAACCGAAGGCGACTCTTGGGAAATAACTGCCGACAGCTGTTTCCAGATCAATTCCTTGGCTTCCAATCAACTCCAGACGTCCCTACACTCCTATAAAAGGCCCCTGGACAGAGGGAATAGATATCTTTGTAATTAGGGTTAGATTTGATTAAAGAGAGAAGAGAGGAGTGATTGTAACCATGCCGTTCCGCGGCTAAGTTCCTTTTCTTAGGGCTAGGCAGTAAACCTTGTTACTCTTGATGTTTTGATATATATATTTCTGTTGATTATGATTTCTTGTTGTTGTATCGAATATGCTTTTGTGATTTACTATCTCTTCACCTAATTTCAATGATCTAGTTTGAGTTTGTTAGGGTAGTGACAGTACTTTAATAACTCGAAAGAACTATTTGGATGAGTTAGCCTCGTTGAGATCTATTAGGTTTATGTGAAGAAAACCTTCGCGGGGAAGCCATAAACCAGAACAACAAAACGCATGACCAAATTCCATCATTTGCGTAAGGTAAATCGCAGTGATCTGTGTAGTAATTTGGGAGGATAAGAGACCCGATAGTTGCGTAAGATAAATCGCATTGTCCTGAGTAGAGTCTCGATGAAAGATCTGTCATTCTGGCGTAACATAAATCGCAGTGACCTATGTAGTTATCTTTCATAAAACAACAACAGGAAATCAGACGCAACAGGAATATATTGTCAAGACGGATTGAGTGGCAACGGTGTGCCGAAACCCTAGGAATTCTCATCTCTATCTTTATTTTAATTACTTTTAATTGTTTCCTAATTTACATTGATCAACAAACATCTCTCAAATTTCAGATTTCGTCTAGCCTTTCGAAAGGTTGTGATTCGATCGCTCAAGACACTGAACCAATATTCCCTGTGGATCGACCTCGCATATACTACTCGATAAGGATTGTGCGCTTGCAGTCCGAACCGATAGCATTTACGAGTTTATAAATATTAAAAGAAACATTGCTCTCTTTTGAGTGATCAAGCTTTTTGGCGCCGTTGCCGGGGAATAACGGTTCATTGTGCAAGGCCTCGAAAGACGCCCTTGTTTTGACCATTGAATCCAATTAATTAGAAACGCCTAGATTTCTTTTTACTTTCTTTATTTTCATTTTTCTTTTATTTTTAATTTCGTTTTTCTTTTTTTTATTTTCCTTTTATTTTCGGTTTTTAGTTTAAATTTCAGATTTTCTTTTTTTTTTTTAGGAACATTGCACGCTGGCCGAATCATCCGTACGAAGATCCGAGAGGATTGCTAGTAGGAGAGGACAATTCGCTTCCAAATCACCGATAAGAACCAATCATAGTTCTTCATCCAGTAATTCTGAAGGCGAAGAGGACTCAGATTCGATCAACATGAATATCCCACCGAACGAACCGATTAACAATGGAGTTCACGATGCAGCAAGACCCAAACTTCTAAGAGACTATTGCGTACCGCGCGCGAATGATCCTAATTCTAGTATAAACCCGCCAACTGTTACAAACCGTAATTTTGAGATCAAACCTGCTCTCATAAATATGGTTTCACAACAGCAATTTGGAGGATTGCCACATGAAGACCCACATCTTCATTTGTCAATTTTCCTAGGGATATGCGAGACGATAAAGATCAACGGAGTTACCGATGAAGCAATCAGGCTAAGGCTATTTCAATTCTCATTAAAAGATAAAGCAAGAGCATGGTTGTTTTCTTTACCGGCCAATTCTATTCAAACTTGGGACCAATTGTTTAATATGTTTATTGCAAAATATTTTCCACCGTCCAAAACTTCAAGGTTTAGAAATGCAATTACTAATTTTGAACAAAGAGATGGTGAAACATTGTGTGAGGCATGGGATAGATATAAAGATATGTTAAGGTGTTGTCCACATCATGGTCTAGAAAGATGGCTGATTGTCCAAACTTTTTATAATGGTCTAAACCCTACGGATAGGTTGTCTATTGATGCTTCTGCAGGAGGAGCAATCATGAACAAGGAACCTGACGAGGCTTACAACCTAATTGAAGAGATTGCAATCAACCAACACTACTGGATCCCTGAGCGAAAGAAGCCAGCGCCAACACCTGGCATGCACCGAGTAGATGATATCTCCATGCTGAGCGCAAAGATTGATGCTTTGCAAATGGCACTTAACAAGCAGACCAAGCAGCGAACGGTAGCAGCAGTCAATGCCGCAACAGCATGTGGCTATTGCGGAGGAGCGCATGAGATGACCGAATGTATGAATATGACGGAACCTGAGGAAGACATGGAGCAAGCAAATGCAATTGATAACAGCTTTCGACCTCAGCCCGCCTACAACACATACCATCCAAACAACCGAAACCATCCGAATTTCTCATACGCAAACAACCAAAGGCCTGCTGCACCTCAACAGAACTACCAACCACAATCCAATTTTCAGCCAAGATACAATAATCCTCAACAGAATTACCAACCAAGGCAATACAATCAACCGCAGCAACCAGACATCACATCACTAATGGAGAGATTCCTAGAGAAGCAAGAGAAGGCTAACGCCGAAATCGCACAAAAGATCGAATCCTTGACAAACCGCAACAAAGACTTAGAAGACAATGTCTCTAAGATGGCAAAAGAACTCTCAACTATCACACGTGGAAAAGGCAAATTCCCGGGCCAACCGGAAGAAAACCAAGAGAGACTTGCAAGAGCATAACACTAAGGAGCGGTACAGCTTATCAGGGACCTCCCATACCCGATCAACTTCCGATGAGATACATGCAGAGCCATCACATTCAGAAGAGTACGAGCCGCAACCACCGGAGCAGCCCGTATTCGAACTACAGACAGACCTTACTCAGGAGAAGAATGACACCGTAGGTGGAGACGAGCGACAACCCGAACCTGAATACATTTCACCACCACCCTACAAGCCACCTCTGCCATTCCCTCCAAGGCCTGTCAAACACAATGAACAGCAACTCGCGAGATCCAAGGAGACACTCAAACAACAACATGTCACAATCCCCTTCACTGAAACAATTGCGAGCATACCCTCGTATGCTAAAATTCTGAAGGAGGATCTTTCAAATCGAAGTAGACTCCAAGAACTCTCAACAGTTCCACTCAATCTGGAATGCAGTGCGCTCGTGCAAAGCAAATTACCGATAAAGTTGAAAGATCCGGGAAGTTTCTCAATACCATGCACCATTGGCACAACCGATTTTAAGAGAGCTTTATGCGATCTGGGAGCAAGTGTGAGTCTGATGCCTAAGGTAGTATTTGACAGATTGGAATGTGGAGACCTGTCACCAACACGGATCTCATTGCAATTGGCTGACCGATCAATTCGATATCCTGAAGGAATGTTGCGTGATATCCCAATCAAAGTCGGTAAATTTTGGATACCAGCAGATTTTGTGGTAATTGATATGGAAGAAGATGAGCATATTCCTATCATCCTTGGAAGGCCATTCCTCGCCACATGTGGGCAATGATCGATGTTAGAAATGGAAAAATCTCACTCAATGTTGGCGAGAACAAAATGATCTTCAGCATGAATGAGGTTAAGGTCCCCCCTGACATAAGTCTTGTCTATAATTTGGAAACAATGGATGAGGATGGCAATGATGAATTGCGAATGAATGAACTTGGAGATAACGAAGAAATGGCACACGAAGAAGAAGTGGAAAGACTGTTTATTGTACAAGACAAATAGTCAGGTCCATCCAACTTCCGTGACAACACAAACCGATGATCTAAACAGAAGTCCTATATCGCAACCCATAGGAACTATTCTCTCTTAGCCATAGCACTAATCAGAAACCTACGCGAAGAACTCGATGCAATTTCTCAAAGACTGGACGAGGTTGAAGCAGTACTCGGTGTAAGTCTGGCATTCGACCCCGGACCTCAATACCAACCGACTTCTTCAAGAAGGACAGTGATGATGAAACCACAGAAGACGCTGAAGGCAAACACCCGACAAGCAACCCGCTTGCATGACGGGAGGGTATCTGGAAGAAACTGATGCAACACAAAGTCAAGCTAATGACTCAAAACAAGCGCTTCTTGGGAGGCAACCCAAGGCCACTTTTATAATTTTCGCATAATTATTTATTTTCAATTATTTATTTTTT
>JAJGRW010000800.1:27459-44992 GCA_025461045.1 Carex parvula
CCCACTCTCCGCGCTCCCTACAAATGCAAATGCTCAAAAGCGTAATTACGTACACACGTTGCTCTAGTACGTAGATACTTGTCCTGTGCTACTAGCCATATGCATGTATCTTTTGAATTGATGGTGGCCGCTGATTAATTATGATCATTTAATAATCAAAGAATAACCAAGTAATTGTATATATGTTGACGTGTACGTGTAAAGGACAAAATTAAAGTCGTAGTTAGAAACAATTGCATCATATTTTCCTTAGGCCAAAAACATGCATACAAACTATATATAAAGCATTTTGTCAACATGCAAATAAATACTTAGATTTTAATTAATTAGTTTACATTTTTTTTTCATCAGGCATCAATTAATCTTCTTGAGCCTTACTATTTAAATCTGTTTCTAAAATGGGTTTCATTTCGAAACCCAAACCCTTTTAGACCCATATATCTATGTATCAAATAAGGACTTTCATCCTTATTTTTACTCAATAAAAAACTTGCAAATTAATACCGTAATTAGGATTAGGATTGAAAGGTCCGGAATGTTTCATTTTTTAATTTGTTGGAGTTTTGTACATACAGTAAAATAAATAAACGAATATAAAATAAACAACAACAACAATAATAATACTAATAATTAATAAATAGGCTTTTTAATTATATAAAGCAGTGAATTAATGCATTCTTTGAGAAATTTGGTATCATAATGATAGAAAGGGTACTGGATTTACTTACATATATTAATGCTTTAAATATACTTCAAACGTACGTAAGTATTACCGACGTGTGTATGCATGAATGCATGCACATTAAAATCCTTCTTTAATATTACCGACGTGTTCCAATTGACCTGTCCAGAACTATCAAGGTCGGTCCTATTTGGCCTAGCACAACACAAAATCAAAATGAAAGGAATACTGTATATGTGTTGAGTCTCTTTTTTACTAGCTAGTCTATATTGCTGAATGGTCTTTATGCATGATTGTCAAATCAACTATAAAACGTGTAACAATGGATGAACAACTTGGAACTTTCTCCACACCATTTTGCATATAAATAGTAGTGCTGTTGCCTGGAGATCTAATGTCCACATATTATACAACTTTGAAAGAAAACAAAAGAACATTTATTACTTACACAATGGGGCTTTCTTTGGTTAGGCTTGGAGCCTTTCTAATGCTGTGTGGATTCATTTCTAGCCCTGCTTTTGCTGCTACCCTTTACCAGACCTTTGTTGTAAGTTCTTCTTGTTAATTAAACTCCATATAATTAATTCTTTGTTTTCAGATGCAGATTCAAATATCATATGTTTCAAGTATTCAGTGTACTTAGATTGCTTTCTTTCTTATTTCAGTACTGCTTTTGAGTTGTACACATTCATGCACTTAAGCACCATATAATTAACTAACTTTTGATCTCCACTAGTTAATTTGATTAGTTCAGATGAGAAGTAACTAATAACTTGGAAGCATGCATCTGTAGTTCACATTAAATGTTCAAGATCGATGTTCAACTGGGTTGATATAGACATGCAATGCATGGTCAGTTCATATAAAAATAGAAATCTCTAACAGATAAAAAGTGTAACTAAGAAGTTGATATCTCCATTTCAACTTTCACCTAATTCTGACACTGACAGTTTGTAAATTACAATTTGTTTGCTTAACCTTCGAATCAGAATCTAACTATTTGTTTGCTATTATACATGATTAATTAATTACATTATGTTACATGCATGAAATTAACAGATTCAAGAAGCACCATACACCAGGCTTTGCAACAACACGAAGAACATCCTGACTGTTAATGGGTCGTACCCGGGCCCCACCCTTTATGCTCACGGAGGCGACACCATCTTTGTCACAGTCATCAACAATGGAAATAAGAACATCACCCTTCACTGGTAAAATAACGCACTCTTCATTTTTCATGCATATCTTTCTGAACATTTTTGTTAGATTAAACAAAAAGTTATATTATAACACATGAACATATGACATATTAGGCATGGGATCGACCAGCCGAGGGACCCATGGTCGGACGGACCAGAGTACATTACTCAGTGCCCGATCCAAGTTGGAGCCAACTACACGCAGCGGGTGCAAATCACAGAGGAAGAAGGCACGGTGTGGTGGCACGCGCATAGTGATTTTGACCGTACCACGGTTCATGGTGCGATTGTCATCTACCCGAAGCTCAACACCACCTACCCCTTTGCTAAGCCAGATGGAGAATTCATCCTAATTCTAGGAGAGTGGTGGAATCAGGATGTAACACAAGTGTATGAAACTGCGGTTTTGACGGGAGGTGATCCTCAAATATCTGATGCTAACACCATCAACAGCCAGCCTGGTGACTTCGCACCATGCTCAGCGAATGGTAACTGTTTGAAACAAACCCTCCCCTACTTATGTATACAGTTGAACACAAATATTCAAAATTTTCAGACAACAAAATTCTACAAACAGATCGAACTGTAATTAAACAGGTTCAAATTTTTTACTTATTTTTGTTGGTAATAATTTTTATTTAAACTTAATACATTGATCTATATACTTCTATCTATACACAGTAGTACTTGTCTTGAAGTTGTTGTATAATTCTACAAATTCTACAAATTTTTGAAGTTGTTTGTTTTAATTATTTTTACAGTAATTGTTGTACTTATTTTGACCAGTGAAAAAAATAAATGAGAAAAATGGAACCCAATCATCACTTATGAATTATGATTTAATTTTCAACAATTTTGACTTCTTAATGTGAATACAAGTGAGGAAGCTTCAGAGGATCCGCTTCCTCCCAGGTACCTGACTCAAGCAAATTACAGCTGGCCGGCCCAGATTAATTCTTTCTGGGCCAAACTAAATCCGGTGCCTATTGTGACTGTAGGGGGTCTGTTTTGAGATTCGTGTATGTTATCTAGGCCGTCCAGCTGTAATTTGCTTGAGTCAGGTACCTGGGAGGATGTGAATTCAGCTTGAGATCGAGTCCTCATCAGTCATCACCAATATTTCAAAGTCAGAAGTGTTTTAACTTCTTTTTCATTTTATTTATTTTCTATAGATACTTTCAAGGTGCAAGTTGAGCAAGGCAAAAGGTACCTCCTCCGTGTCATAAACTCAGCCATGAGCAACGAGTTCTTCTTTGCTGTTGCCGGCCACAACATGACTGTCGTCGGAAGCGATGGGAGCTACACCAAACCCTATATCAATGAATATATCATGATCACCCCCGGTCAAACATTTGACCTCCTCATAGAGGCCAACCAATTCACCAACTCCTCGGCAGCTTATCGCTACTACATCATTGCCACACCATTTTTCGATGGAAGTGTGGTCCTCTCTCGAGACCCCAATGTGACAGTGGCTGTCCTAGAATATAAAACTAACGGTACAATGCCAGCGACCGTACCTGTTTCCATCTCCTTGCCAGAATTCGGTAACACCACTGCTGCGGCTGCATTCATTGATGGTCTACGCTCCCTGGCGAGCTCAGATCACCCGGTTAATGTACCACAAACAATTGATGAACACATGTTTAACACAATATCGGTGAATGAAGTAGAATGCCCCAATAATGCTACATGTTCTGGTATATTCGGTACCAGGTTCGGTGCCAGTCTGAACAATGCCAGTTTCCAAAACCCTGTTGCCTTAGTCGACATTCTAGATGCGTATTACAGCTCCATTGCCGGCGTGTACACGCCAGACTTCCCTGACCAACCACCGGTCTTCTTTAACTTCACCGGAGATATTCCATTTAATCAATCCTTCACATCGAAATCGACAAAAGTGAAGGTGCTTGAGTATAACACAACAGTAGAGATTGTGTTCCAAGGGACAAACATGTTAACTGGAGAGAACCACCCAATACATTTGCATGGTCAAAGCTTTTATGTTGTTGGAAGAGGATTTGGCAACTATGATAACACTACAGATCCTTTGAATTACAACTTGGTTGACCCGCCGTTGGAAAACACCGTCGGCGTACCGAAAAACGGGTGGGCTGCAGTCCGGTTCAGAGCAGCTAATCCTGGTAAGTTTGTTCAATCAATTTGTTGTATATATACATCCATTTTTTTTTAAATTTGAGTATTTTTTAAACTTGTTTCCAATCTTAGTTTTCTCTATAGTGCTAACTGTGAATTGCATAATATTATGTAGGTGTTTGGTTCATGCACTGCCACTATGATCGCCACACTCTTTGGGGAATGGATACGGTGTTTATAACAAAGAATGGCAACGGTACAAATGCTCAAATTATGAGCCCTCCTCCAAACAGGCCCCCATGCTAATAAAATGCAATCAATATAGTAATAAATCACCTAATTAGGATAGTCATCTGCATATATGTGAATGTGTGTGTACGTAGTAAACCTCAATTAGGATGGTTGATTGGTTAATTAATTAATTTATTGTTTTAGTAATATGAGTGAATAAACAATACGGATACCAGCAATGCAAAATATAACATGGTATCTGTGCCTTTTGGTGTAATTTTTTATCTGTGTAATTTATTATTTATTGTGTTAATTTTTTTTTTATTACTTGGAATGTAAGACGATATTTTTCATTTTTCAAATATGCAAAAGAACCATTGTTATGTATTAATTTGTACATTCTTTTCAGTAAAAATAAGGGTCAAGCTCTCGTTGTATTTGTACATTTGAGATGATTGTTATTTAATCGTACATTTGAATGTAATTGTCCCCAATGACCGATATTTATAAATAAATAATAAGTTCGACAGACTTGAAACTAACGGGTCATATTTCCCATTATGCAAAAGCAACAAAACTCCCCTGAATATGCTCAGCAGAAAAACAGAGAATTCATATACAAAGCGTACAAATTATTATTGTATTATATGTATAGATGTATATACAATCTTGCCACACATATAGATCACCATGCTATACATATATCAATCATCACTACTTATTAAAACATAAACAAACCAAACCACGAAAACAAGCTATACACAACCACTATGATGTATATATGAATTCTCAAGTAGAGAATAATTCACCCGTCATTGGGTCGACCTTCGGGTGCGCAATCATGAGTGATTTCAACCGGCCACAAAAGTTATACTGATCCACAGTTTTTAAATCGCTGTCTAACTGATATGCACTTGGTACGGTAAATCATCCTCTGACATGGCGAGAAGGCGACCATCGAAACACACTAAACCGGCATTGGCTGCACCCATTCCCTGTGACGAGTCGATTAGACCGAGACCCAAGCGAAGATGGAACAGTGCAAGCCGACCAAGACCGGTCCAGCCATGTAATTTACCGATAGCTTTAGGAAATACCGCTCGACCAAGCGATGCCTCTTGTGCCAACTGGCTCGTACTTGAAAAGCGGCATGTGTAGGTCTCCTCTTTGTCTCCCATCAATTTCACCGCATGTATCATTCCATCTCCGTATTATATGTATAATGTATAGATGTATATACTATACACAACCATGCCATACATATATAGATCACCATGGTATCCATATCAAGCATCACCACTTGACACATACAAACCAAACCACAAAAGCAAGCGATACACACAAAAGATCAAAGCTGAGCCGATCGATCAGAGCTTTAATTTCAAGATATGTCTATAAATATGACGTTGCGGGGCTTGTCGGCCTCCTTCTTCGGCACTTGGACAGTGATCACCCTATTCTCAAGAGAGCACCTGATGTTCTCTAAGTCGGCACTGTCTGGCAATTGAAACCTCCTCTGGAAGGAGCCCCTGCTCCTCTCGATACGGTGCCACGTGATGCCCTTTTGTTCTTCCTCCTTGACCCGTTGCCCGCTTATGCACAGCACGTCGTTGTTACCTCCACCTTCACTTCTTCCTTGTCAGAAGCGGAGCCGGAGCCGTGTGCATTATCAGTCTTGCGCCAGTCGGCGTTGCACGTGCAAGTTCGGTCATATCGACTTCTTTCTCCACCTCCATGGCGGCAGGTGTCCCGTAACCAGCCCAAGACGTATCAATGGATAGACTTGCCGAGTATTGGGTTTAATTAATTAGGCCTTGTAGTGGGTCATTCTGGGCTTTATTTAATTCGAGGAGCACTATTATGCCAAGCCCAGTTACTCATGAAAATCTTTTCGAAAAGCAAAGATTACATTTCTAACAACTATAACATCAAAACCATATCGCGAACTTGCAATTTCATCTCCTTAATAACAAGCTTCAAACTGCAATATTTCTACTAAAAGTATCAATAAATTTTTCATCGAATTCGTCGTGTGAAGTAACAACAAACTGCAATATATCTATTAAAATCACCAGTAAACTTTTCATCGGATTCGTCGTATGAAGTTGTTCAATTAAATTTCTAGTCGTGAGCTCGATCGTCTAGCATCATTCTCAGCTTTAAGGCACAAGCACATATGTAAGTTTGGATGGTGCAAGAATTTAGTACAGTAATAAAGCAATTCGGATTAATAGATGAGAATAGAGAAAAAATAGTGATTTTTAAATTAGTGACAAAATTAGTATTAATGTGGTATTATTCGGATTAGTTATCCTGGTTTGTTACCACAATTTCTAAATCTGAAATGTACCGGTATTTAATACTGGTTTGTTACCACAATTATTCGGATTCGTTCTAAGGTTTAATATGTCTACCGATGACCAACGTGACTACCAATTAGTACCGGTATTAAAATCATTTCGAACGATCCCTGGTTTGTTACCGGTACTAATTGGTAGTCACGTTGGTCATCGGTAGACATATTAAATCTTGCTTGGATTTTCAGATTTGCTTCACTAACAGTATACCCAACCAGTTTACAAATCTCATTATGGAGATAATCAAAGTTATAATTCACAGTTACCGTTAATGAATATTTAGGCCCGGTACTATAAAATACCCTGTCATCATTAATTGTATTGGATTTTTCCTCCAACAAAAATTTTCACACAGATTAATTTTTATTTTGATTGGTCTGAATAACAAACGACAATTTAAAATATAATAACCCTATAAGGACAACATAAAATGAAAAAATAAATAATTTAAAATTAAATAAATAAAAATACTTACAAAAATCCACTTGTCAAATCCGATTTGTATTTATTTCTTCTTTTCCTCTTTTTTTTTTCTCTTTTTTTTATTCTTCTCTTCACTGAAATGGTCCGAGTGTTACGAGTGTTCTGGGTGTTGTTCGCTTTATATAGGCAAAATGGTCCGAAACCAGAAAACAAAATTTCGGATCTCAAACCGCAAAAACAATTATCGGTTCCGAAACTGCAAATTAAATTTCCGGTTAT
Source organism: Carex parvula (assembly GCA_025461045.1). Classification (NCBI taxonomy): domain Eukaryota; kingdom Viridiplantae; phylum Streptophyta; class Magnoliopsida; order Poales; family Cyperaceae; genus Carex; species Carex parvula. Next base: position 34,731 of record JAJGRW010000800.1, read on the forward strand.
GAATAAAAAAATTGGAAATTTAATCTCCGATTCTAGGAACTGGAAATTTTTTCTCTAGTTTCAGATAGGAAGGAACCGGGAATTAATTTTGCAGAAAAGTAGCTCAAAATCGGGAATTTTTTCTGCGGTTTGGTCATTTTTAGAATTTCAAGCGAAGAAGGTGCAGATTGTAAAATTAATTAATAATTTTGGATATTAATAAAAATTTCGGTCACAAAAGCATGCCATACACACCAAAGATCAAAGCTGAGCCGAACGATACGACGATAATACCCATGTACTGGTATTATACCAGAGCATTAATTTCAAGATATGTCAATGGATCTGACATTGCATGGCTTGTCGGTCTCCTTCTTCAGCACTTGGATAGTGAGCACCCCGTTCTCGAGAAAGCACTCGATGTTCTCTAAGTCTGCGCTGTCTGGCAATCGAAACCTCCTCTGGAAGGAGGCCCTGCTCCTCTCGATGCGGTGCCACGTGTCACCCTTCTGTTCCTCCTCCTTGATCTGCAGAACGTTGTTCTCTTCTACCTCCACCTTCTTCACCCCTGACCAAACAATATGATCATCAAACAATTGAAGATGCAAATCAAAAGAAATTTAAAAATAAAAAGAGTGTTTCAGTTTTAGTTTCAATTTTAAAACTGGGTATTTTGGCAGTGGTGATGTGTGCTTTATCAGTCTCACGTCAGTCGACATTTGTACGTGCAAGTGCGGTCGCATCATCTTCTTCCCCACCGCCACGGCAGCCGGTGTCCCGTAACCAGCCTGAGGGACCGCCGCCACCAAAGAAAGGGTCCCACACGTCTGTGGAAAATGGATCAAAGATCCCCCGTGTCCAGGGTCTCAGCAACATTGCTTGCTCTCCCTCGATCAGAAATTTTTTCTTGTAATAATCTCTCTCAGAGAAGAAACATGGAGAGACATTTTTAATCCAGGGAGATGGAGAAAAGTGCGCACACATGTTGTTGTCTCACGTGCCATGTTGGGCGCGAGTCGGACACGTGTGGATGGAGCTGGTGCCATGTTAGTGCTTGATCCGGCCGCATGTATCAATGAATTCGCATCACCTCATGTTACCTGACTCAAGCAAATTACGATCGGACACCCCATTTAACATGGCACGAATCTCAAAACAGACCCCTTATAGTCTCAATAGGCACCGGATTAAGTTTGACCCAAATAGAATTAATCTGGACCGGCCGTTGCAATTTGCTTGAGTCAGGTACCTGGGAGGATATCTGTCCATGTATCAATGGATAGACTTGCCGAGTAACCTCTCTCTGGCAAGGGCAGTGGCAGTATTCGATTTATTTAATTAGGCCTTGTAGTGGGTCATTCTGGGCTTTATTTAATTCGAGGTGAGCTATTATGCCAAGCCCACTAACAAACAAACAATCCAACCAAATAGTTTTCTAGAAAAGAATAAAAAAGAAAAGAAAGATTAACAGAAAACCCGGCCCAACAGCCCTTAAACAGAAGGCAATGGCAGAATGCTCTGCTCTTGCCTCTTTTGCCGATTATAGATTATATATGAAAAAGACAGCAGAGTATACGCAAAATTTAAAGGTGTTAAGAGTGGTCACAATAAACGAAATCAGAAATTAAGTAAAGTTTATTGTTACTTGGGCTTCTTTTACTTGTACTACCAGCTTGTGGTAATTAGTTTTAGTTAATTTACTTGATGGTATACGAGATCCGTTGGTGAATATTTTGTAGGCCCAAAATGTAACTCAACTTATTGGGCTCAGCTAAAATATCACCTCCTAGAAGAAATACTTGGCCCATAAGTCCTTCATAGTATTGAGCGCACCACAAAATTCTCAATTGATGAAATTCAGAAAAAATACATTTGTGCAACAATAATGAATTATTTATCCTCACAAATTGATATATTAAAATATTGAATATTTTTTTTCTATACATATTACATATATTTTTTTTTTAATAAATAATAAATAAAAAGTTTATAAATTTGTAATGAGTTTTAGGATAAAAGCTATTATATTGGGCTCTAACACGAATACACAGACTGAACGTTTGTGTGTGTGTTTTTAAAAAATTAAAGAGAAATTAATAATTTCAAAATTTTGAAAAAATATGCATAAAATATTTTAAAGGGTCCCTAATTCAAATCCTTTTCAGGAAGAAGCAAGCAGCGTATTTGCTGCATGGTATCTGGAATCTGCTTGATTCTTCCAGGAAATGACATGATTGTAAATCTAACCTATACCAAACAAAATCTAACTAGACCTTTTCAGGAAAGAACCAAATGGGGATGATTGTAAGAAAGCTAAGCTTCTTGTACTATAAAAATGCCAATGAAATTTACCAAATGAGGCTTTTTTCTAGGAAAGAAAAGATTCAAGGAGCCCACAAATTTGACAAGTATGAAACCTTGCCAGCTCAAGGTATTTTATTGGTACCCAAAAATTCATAGTTCACACCGAACTAATACACGGATTTGTTAATTAGTCCTTTTTTACTCGTGATAAATTAAGGAGACTTGTTCTAGATGTATTTCCCATATTCAATTCAAGGTGCTTTCTTTGTTTGCTAATTTCTTCTGGGGTGGAACGTATCCTGGCAGACAGCAAGTCTACTGCCAAGGCCTTGGTACCTGCGTTGAAATCTTTTAGTCCACCTGTAACCTTGATTGCATAAAAAATATTTTAAGGAAAATAGTGATTTGGTGTGTGAGCCTACTGTCTTTGAAAGAAAAGCGAATATGGATAATTAAAATTTAAAATTATATTTGTATCCGTATTTATACGGATATTTGAGTGTTCGTATTTAAGTTTTGAATACGGATCCGGATAAGAATAAATAATATCCGATCCGTTTTGGTGATTCAAAAAGCGACACAAAGCGATTTAAAGGAGAAAACAAAAATCTAGCGTAGCCGCCACAACCCTCCTCCCCCCTCCTCTCTAGCATGCTCCTCTCACTCCCTTCTAAGTCTTACTCTCGACACAACAATACCTCCCTTCTATCTCGGTTCTACCTTCTCATGTGGAGAGGAGAATGAGAGAGAGGGGAGGGAGACGAACTGAGAGCGCGGTATCGTCAAAGCTCAGAGCGTAATCCTCATCTCGATTGGAGCGTGACGGTAAGTAGATTCGGTCATTGGAGCGTAACGGCGGTCGAAAGAGTGAATCCGGTCGTGGAGCGAGATGAAGATTAATGTATTAGAGTGATTATGAGTATATATATAAGTAGGATTAGAAGAGTAGCTCTAGGGATTTTTTTTAAATGAGTGAGTAAATTTAGGCATTTAGAGGGTGATTAAGGATGATTGAATTAATTTTGAGTAATTTAGTTTCGTGAGAATAAATGAGTAGATCTAGAAATTAGAGTCACTCGACTTGTTGTAAATACATTTTTTATCAATCAAATTGTTAGTAGATATTAAAGCCATTAATTTTAAAAAAAATATCTAACCCGTTTGCTCCCCTATTTGGTCATGTTACGTAACAAAATATATAATTAAATAATACACTACTAGAATTTCCGCATTTTTCATGGGGAGGAAAATGGCTTTTTCCATGGGCTTACGCATGGAAAAAACCCAAAAATAGCTTTTTCCATGCGATACCCATGGAAAAACTCTCGTCGCTAATACCCTCGTTGGAAATAGTCAGTATTTCCAAGGGCGCCGTTGGTAATACCTGATTCTGACTTTTTCCATGAGCCTGCTCATAAAAAAAGGGCGCATGGAAAAACTTTCGAACTTGGCCACAGTCTGGATTATTTCCAAGGGGAGCATCCGTGGGGCCCACCTTAGTTTTTCCAAGGGGATCAAACGAGGGACCCACCGAGTATTTCCAAGGGGAGGGAGCGTGGGTCCCACATGTCTATTTCCAAGGAAGACGCCCGAGTATTTCCAAGGCAATCTACATGGGACCCACTTGAGTATTTCCAAAGGCAGTTTACGTGGGACCCACTCCAGCATTTCCATGGCCAGTGAAAGTGGGCCCACCTGGTCAGATCTGGGCGCTATTATTTCCTTGAATATACCCACGGAAATACTGACCTCCTTTTTTTGGTACCAGAATGCCCACATATGAACAATCCTCCCTGTTCCGACCCGGTACCGACCCAGTAGTCCTTTACAATCTCCACTTCTCATTGAAACTGATAAACATAAATACATCTTACAAATAGATAGAAAATACAATTGAGAAAATACAACATAAATCATTTAATAGGCATAAATCATTAACATAGCATAATCAACATACATTGTACCAACAAAATGTGAAAACCCCATTAATACACTATCCCTGTGTAATTGCACATTGCTAATACACCCAAAATATACCCACTATGAGTTAACAAAAATTCACATAATTAAGTTACCACATAGTTTGCTGATATGTTAGAGCTTGTAAATTCACAAAAATGTGCACTTTCCTACACTAGAAGGTCAGGTTCATGTTGAAGGTAGATTGTCCCACCATTCGTCCCCCCTTGCAATTGCATCATTTCCAAGTGGAGCTTGATTCAAGAGTGCTTGGAAAGCCCCTCCTTGACTTGGTTGCATAGGAAAATGAAGACCCTATGTATACCACATATATAGAGACAACATGTTATATTTATGAGGGTTTTTGCATGTACACCCTCAAAATAATAAATTTAGCAATTTAAGTGAATATCTAATTTATCTTAAAAATAAAGGATTTCATCAAATTTTGCACCATACAATTATTTCTTGTGATTGCACTGGGTGGTTGTTAAATGGGTTTTTGTTAAAAGTTAATATTAAAGTTAAATGTGATTATACTTCACCTTTTATATTTAAATCTTAAAAAGTACCAATATTAACTTGACATACTTGTACCAGTAGGAATATGAACCCTTCATTTGGGTGGTTGTTTTGGTAATGATTTAAATGCGGGGAAAAAAACATTCTATAACCACTTACACGGGAGATGGGCATATTCATATCTGAAGCTCCATCTTTAGAGTGTTGAAAGGAAGGCCCTTGACCCTAACAATAAAATACAAAAATCACAATGTTATAATTCATATATCCCAATATTTGGTCAGATTTATGAAATTTACATCATTCAGTTCACAAGTCAATAGTTGTACCTGAAAAGTAGGCAAATTCCCCACACCTTGCTCAGTTCCATAACCGTTTGCTTGAGCCTAAGTTTAACAATGCACAATGTGTATTGTTAGTGTACCTCTAATATCTAAACTCCTGAGACAACCACAACATGATCAAATAAAGAACTACAATTTATTGCAGAAATGCTCCTGTTCTGCGCTTAATCCTTTATTTTACATTTTGGCACCTGTCAGTTCAAGGGCTGGTAAGAACACACAACCGATTCGAAGCCAATACCATTAGCACCCATCGATCACACAGCCAACACAGAGCACTAGCACAAGCAATCACTCAATCAAGCAACAAACAAAGAGGGTTTGGTTACAATAACAGATACAACAATATTTTGTCAATTATCGTATATGTTGGAATTTCCTAAACATAAACCTAATTCAATTGGAATAATATAAATCACGTCCTTACACCCCTTCTCCTTTTCTCCTTTTCTCCTTTATACCCAAAGATAAACAACCTGAAACTTAGTGATGGCCAGGTATACGCTATTCAGATCGACACAGCGGGAGTTATGTAATAAAAGGTTTCTACACAAATTGGAATTATGTACCTGCAAAGTAGGCTTTTGAGCACCACAAATTGAGAATAATCGGTTCAAGTACAAGTCAAAAGTTGCCATTTTTCTGTCCCTATCGGCCTTCTCCTCCTCATGACGACGGTCACGGCCAGCTAAGAGCATTGCTACGTCAGCGCGAGAGAACATTGTCTGCACTCCATTGTTTGTCACACCAGAAATATATGATGTTGTGTGGCTGGTCCTGGCTCGGGTGGTTGTTGTTTGCTCCTCTTTTTGAAGCATGCTTCCCAATCCTCGGACCCTACCGTGGCTTGATCCGCCCACAGCTGAGAGAAACATGGCCCTCTCGTCGAGGTCAGCATTGGCCTGATCAGCCATCATGTCACCTTGTGCTATGATTTGTTCCAAATTTAAAATATGAGAAATTTAGATATATGCTGATCAGAGTCAAAATGATGATGATTTACGTAGGGTTTTGGCTTAGGTTTTACATATTTTCTCACACTTATGTTTAATTATTTAGAGAAAAAGGCTACTGTCACCCTTCTTTAAGTTTTATTGCAGAAAACAGGTTTTGGGACTATTCTACATCAAATGGAGCTAGAATCGGGTCAATCGGATCAGCAACGCTTATCGACTAAGACCCTGTTACGGCCCGTATTGGTTAATACGGACCAGGCATAGCACAGGCTCAGAAGATAGCACAGGAAGTTACAACCATAACTGCCAAGGTCCCATTACGGACCGTATCACCTTGATACGGTCCGTAACCGAAGGCGACTCTTGGGAAATAACTGCCGACAGCTGTTTCCAGATCAATTCCTTGGCTTCCAATCAACTCCAGACGTCCCTACACTCCTATAAAAGGCCCCTGGACAGAGGGAATAGATATCTTTGTAATTAGGGTTAGATTTGATTAAAGAGAGAAGAGAGGAGTGATTGTAACCATGCCGTTCCGCGGCTAAGTTCCTTTTCTTAGGGCTAGGCAGTAAACCTTGTTACTCTTGATGTTTTGATATATATATTTCTGTTGATTATGATTTCTTGTTGTTGTATCGAATATGCTTTTGTGATTTACTATCTCTTCACCTAATTTCAATGATCTAGTTTGAGTTTGTTAGGGTAGTGACAGTACTTTAATAACTCGAAAGAACTATTTGGATGAGTTAGCCTCGTTGAGATCTATTAGGTTTATGTGAAGAAAACCTTCGCGGGGAAGCCATAAACCAGAACAACAAAACGCATGACCAAATTCCATCATTTGCGTAAGGTAAATCGCAGTGATCTGTGTAGTAATTTGGGAGGTAAGAGACCCGATAGTTGCGTAAGATAAATCGCATTGTCCTGAGTAGAGTCTCGATGAAAGATCTGTCATTCTGGCGTAACATAAAATCGCAGTGACCTATGTAGTTATCTTTCATAAACAACAACAGGAAATCAGACGCAACAGGAATATATTGTCAAGACGGATTGAGTGGCAACGGTGTGCCGAAACCCTAGGAATTCTCATCTCTATCTTTATTTTAATTACTTTTAATTGTTTCCTAATTTACATTGATCAACAAACATCTCTCAAATTTCAGATTTCGTCTAGCCTTTCGAAAGGTTGTGATTCGATCGCTCAAGACACTGAACCAATATTCCCTGTGGATCGACCTCGCATATACTACTCGATAAGGATTGTGCGCTTGCAGTCCGAACCGATAGCATTTACGAGTTTATAAATATTAAAAGAAACATTGCTCTCTTTTGAGTGATCAAGCTTTTTGGCGCCGTTGCCGGGGAATAACGGTTCATTGTGCAAGGCCTCGAAAGACGCCCTTGTTTTGACCATTGAATCCAATTAATTAGAAACGCCTAGATTTCTTTTTACTTTCTTTATTTTCATTTTTCTTTTATTTTAATTTCGTTTTTCTTTTTTTTATTTTCCTTTATTTTCGGTTTTTAGTTTAAATTTCAGATTTTCTTTTCTTTTTTTTTAGGAACATTGCACGCTGGCCGAATCATCCGTACGAAGATCCGAGAAGGATTGCTAGTAGGAGAGGACAATTCGCTTCCAAATCACCGATAAGAACCAATCATAGTTCTTCATCCAGTAATTCTGAAGACGAAGAGGACTCAGATTCGATCAACATGAATATCCCACCGAACGAACCGATTAACAATAGAGTTCACGATGCAGCAAGACCCAAACTTCTAAGAGACTATTGCGTACCGCGCGCGAATGATCCTAATTCTAGTATAAACCCGCCAACTGTTACAAACCGTAATTTTGAGATCAAACCTGCTCTCATAAATATGGTTTCACAACAGCAATTTGGAGGATTGCCACATGAAGACCCACATCTTCATTTGTCAATTTTCCTAGGGATATGCGAGACGATAAAGATCAACGGAGTTACCAATGAAGCAATCAGGCTAAGGCTATTTCAATTCTCATTAAAAGATAAAGCAAGAGCATGGTTGTTTTCTTTACCGGCCAATTCTATTCAAACTTGGGACCAATTGTTTAATATGTTTATTGCAAAATATTTTCCACCGTCCAAAACTTCAAGGTTTAGAAATGCAATTACTAATTTTGAACAAAGAGATGGTGAAACATTGTGTGAGGCATGGGATAGATATAAGGATATGTTAAGGTGTTGTCCACATCATGGTCTAGAAAGATGGCTGATTGTCCAAACTTTTTATAATGGTCTAAACCCTACGGATAGGTTGTCTATTGATGCTTCTGCAGGAGGAGCAATCATGAACAAGGAACCTGACGAGGCTTACAACCTAATTGAAGAGATTGCAATCAACCAACACTACTGGATCCCTGAGCGAAAGAAGCCAGCGCCAACACCTGGCATGCACCGAGTAGATGATATCTCCATGCTGAGCGCAAAGATTGATGCTTTGCAAATGGCACTTAACAAGCAGACCAAGCAGCGAACGGTAGCAGCAGTCAATGCCGCAACAGCATGTGGCTATTGCGGAGGAGCGCATGAGATAACCGAATGTATGAATATGACGGAACCTGAGGAAGACATGGAGCAAGCAAATGCAATTGATAACAGCTTTCGACCTCAGCCCGCCTACAACACATACCATCCAAACAACCGAAACCATCCGAATTTCTCATACGCAAACAACCAAAGGCCTGCTGCACCTCAACAGAACTACCAACCACAATCCAATTTTCAGCCAAGATACAATAATCCTCAACAGAATTACCAACCAAGGCAATACAATCAACCGCAGCAACCAGACATCACATCACTATGGAGAGATTCCTAGAGAAGCAAGAGAAGGCTAACGCCGAAATCGCACAAAAGATCGAATCCTTGACAAAACCGCAACAAAGACTTAGAAGACAATGTCTCTAAGATGGCAAAAGAACTCTCAACTATCACACGTGGAAAAGGCAAATTCCCGGGCCAACCGGAAGAAAACCCAAGAGAGACTTGCAAGAGCATAACACTAAGGAGCGGTACAGCTTATCAGGGACCTCCCATACCCGATCAAACTTCCGATGAGATACATGCAGAGCCATCACATTCAGAAGAGTACGAGCCGCAACCACCGGAGCAGCCCGTATTCGAACTACAGACAGACCTTACTCAGGAGAAGAATGACACCGTAGGTGGAGACGAGCGACAACCCGAACCTGAATACATTTCACCACCACCCTACAAGCCACCTCTGCCATTCCCTCCAAGGCCTGTCAAACACAATGAACAGCAACTCGCGAGATCCAAGGAGACACTCAAACAACAACATGTCACAATCCCCTTCACTGAAACAATTGCGAGCATACCCTCGTATGCTAAAATTCTGAAGGAGGGATCTTTCAAATCGAAGTAGACTCCAAGAACTCTCAACAGTTCCACTCAATCTGGAATGCAGTGCGCTCGTGCAAAGCAAATACCGATAAGTTGAAAGATCCGGGAAGTTTCTCAATACCATGCACCATTGGCACAACCGATTTTAAGAGAGCTTTATGCGATCTGGGAGCAAGTGTGAGTCTGATGCCTAAGGTAGTATTTGACAGTTGGAATGTGGAGACCTGTCACCAACACGGATCTCATTGCAACTGGCTGACCGATCAATTCGATATCCTGAAGGAATGTTGCGTGATATCCCAATCAAAGTCGGTAATTTTGGATACCAGCAGATTTTGTGGTAATTGATATGGAAGAAGATGGAGCATATTCCTATCATCCTTGGAAGGCCATTCCTCGCCACATGTGGGGCAATGATCGATGTTAGAAATGGAAAAATCTCACTCAATGTTGGCGAGAACAAATGATCTTCAGCATGAATGAGGTTAAGGTCCCCCCTGACATAAGTCTTGTCTATAATTTGGAAACAATGATGAGGATGGCAATGATGAATTGCGAATGAAATGAATTGGAGATAACGAAGAATGGCACACGAAGAAGAAGTGGAAAGACTGTTTATTGTACAAGACAAATAGTCAGGGTCCATCCAACTTCCGTGACAACACAAACCGATGATCTAAACAGAAGTCCTAATATCGCAACCCATAGGAACTATTCTCTCTTAGCCATAGCACTAATCAGAAACCTACGCGAGAACTCGATGCAGTTCTCAAAGACTGGACGAGGTTGAAGCA
>JAJGRW010000801.1:0-48098 GCA_025461045.1 Carex parvula
TATATAATATATATATATAAAAACTGCAACTCAGATACCATGAGGATACAAACTCTATATAATGAAGGCGAGCAGGTCTGAAATCAGACATCACTCAACAACTTGAACTAAAGTTTTTTAATTTTTTTGGCATGCAAAATTTATCTGTACCATGTTACATTTTATGGGGGTATTATTTAGAAAAAAAATATAATATGATATTGCCAGTGTCAATTGCAAATAACAACGGTGCATAATCTGCAATCAATATGGTGTGTAGCTGCATAAGCATTCAAGTGCTTTCCCTTTATATTTCTTTCTTTATTAATTGACTAACTTTCCTTATTAATTGTCTTTATTAATTAAGTCACTAAAAAAAACAGAGAAAGAGTTGAAGGACAAAAAAGGTATTTAGGGAGAAAAGTTTCTCTCAACTCTAATATTGCAATAGTTGAGTTGAAAATAACACTCCCCTATAATAATATGTTGCCAATTAAAGAAAGACAAATAAGCCATTGTCATAAATTTCAAACCACATATGCATCAGTCAAACAAAAAATGTGTCGATATCCTTGGTTCCTCTATGTCTCCACGTGGGTACCACTATTTATTAAAAAAATTATGTTCTTGAGAAACAAAAAGTTAACAAAAAAAGTGAAAATGTGTTTTTTAGCCTAGTAAATTAAATTCATCAATATCTATGTATTAAAGAAGAATGTGAATAAATAAAGACAAAAAATAAAGATAGAAAAATTGTTTGATTTCAATATATATTTCATATAATCCATTTTCAAGTATAATGTCATAACATATTTTAGTCTAGTCAATATAAATTAAAAAAAATCTTGACTTTGAAAAATAATTAACACTGTAATTTTTTTATATAGCAAATTATACATGCGTATTCTATGGAAATATAGTCAAAAGTTCATTTGTGCTAAACAAAAAATAACAATTAAATTTGCTTAGAAAACTTCAATGAAATAACTTCCGTACACTAAATTAATGGGAGAAACAATTTTGAGCAGAGAAATAGTTTGAAATAATTTGAAAATAAAACTGATTAAAAATTAAAAATTATCTTTGTTATGTTGGAATTTGAAAACTTGAAATACTGCAGTTTGTTCAAGAGAATAATATTCCACGAAATTCGACGCAACAATGTTTTTTTTCTTTTTTGCTTCATTAGCCTTTACAGACAACTGGGTTTTAATCTTTTACTAAAAAATTAAAAATTATGGTTACAATAATGTGTTGCCAATTAAATAAAAGACAAATAAGTCATTTTCATAAATTTCTATCACATCTGCATCAATCAAAAAACAAAATGTGTGGATATCCCGTAACCAGATCCCACTAATTAGTTCCTCTATCTCCAGCTTGGCACTGACCATAGTGACAAATGAATTATTCGGGTACGGTTCGGCGAGGTCAAAAATTCATAATTCAGAAATAATCGGATATAATTCGGAAATGATTCAGAATTTTCCGGACCAGAGATCTCAGTCCTACAAAGAAGAAAAAATATATTTTGGGAAAAAATCGGGAAAATTTCGGGAAAAGTTCGTAAAATTTGTGAATTATTCGGGAATAATTCGGTCAAAGTTCGATCAACCGAATAATTCGGCGTTCGGTTCGTCATCACAAAAAAAATGAATTATTCGCGAATAATTCATGAATTTGTGACTATGGCACAGACTATTTTTTGAAAATTTCCCTGTTCTTGTGAAATAAAAAGTGAATGAAAAAACAAATATCACCTATTTGCAATTTGCTTAAATCTTGTCGTTTTAATTTTCTCAAAATATTAATTTTTTGTTTCCTAAATCATTCATTTAAAATCTGAAATTCATCAAATAACAATTCGAACATCTGATCTAAACTTCTAATTATTCAATAAAACGCCGTACAAATAAAGTGGAACCAAACTACAATACATTAACAATCTACGTGAATCCTTTTAGACCCAAAAATTGAATGCGCCAACATAAAAGATTAAACAAAGTAATTGATGTGTTATTATCAATTACATTTCAATTTATATATAGTGGCATATTTAGATTTGACACCTACTTTGGGGCTTATGTATCTTCCAACATTAGGTTTAATTTAGGATTCAAAATTTCATAGAAAATAAAGAGCAATATCTTTAATTTAATATTATGTATTTCTCAATATCATTGTATCATAACTCATCATGAATTCATGATCGAAGTCTTATATCAATAGATTCAATCTGCTCTAAAAAAGAATTAAAAATTATGTTAATTTGACACTTGTTAGTATTGTGATAATTTTTTTTTATAATTACTCCACATAAGTATTTTCGATTTTATGTGTGTAGTTATGTTAGGTATGTAGTGGCGAAGGAAAGTGAGGTCAAAGGGACACACTTGTCTATTTCTGAATCAAATTTTTGTTTAAAATGGGATTCTTTTGTTATTTTTTCTTTGTATGAATTTTTTAAAAAAAATATGCATACTTTTAAAATAATAATGCTATTATATACTATTCTAAAATTGTGTCCCAACTAAGGTTCTAAATAGTAACTATCGCGTCATCGTAGGAATGTTAAAAAAAAACTTTCGCAAATAACGTAGCTATAACGAAAGTTATCCTACATAGTATTTTTTTTTTCAAAAATTATATTACATAATTCTACTAATTATCAACATTATCTTAAGTCTCATAGAAAAATAAGTAACACCAAATTTATTAAGAAATTATAATATTTATTTTAAACCAGTGCAAAATTCAAATTTCTATTCAAAATATCGATCCTTAGTAAATATCATAAACTATTTATTATTTTTATTCAAAATAATCTAAGCATCATGACATAAACAAATTTTTGTTTTTGATTCAAAATAACCTAAGCATCGTATCATAAACCATCTATGTCTTTAATTTATAAGCAAAAACAATCTAGACCTTACAATAAAATCTCATATAGCATAGTGTGCGCTACTTGCGCTACACGCTACGCACTATAGCGGTCGTAGCTGAAATTGTGCACTTTTATTACATAGTTTAGCGTTTAAGGTCCGAAAATACTATAGCGCTGTTATAACATCGCTATAGTGCGCTATATACAAAACTGGTCCAACTTATCCTATTTTCCGATTTTGTGTCTGAAGATATATGATTGTTGATTTATAACTATTAAATTCAGTGTTGCAAATGTCTATGCGAGGTTTACTATTTGATCTGGTCGACAACATATATTTCATGTAAGAAAAATATCAATATATCTTGAAAATCGTGAAAATAATCTCGTACTTCTTTACCCTTTTGTGGTCACCGTAATAAAATTACTTGCATAGAGACCATTAATAAAACGGAAGTCTATAAAAACTGTGACTTGACAGTTGGCATCAACTAATATTCAATTATACAAAGATAGATTCTGATTTTGAATAGTCAAATGATCCAAATCTACCTTTAATAAATATCCGTATAAATAGAAAAGACGATGGGCTTTTAGGTCCGGCCCAAAATTATGAATGCGTCAACCCGGAAAAAGGTAAACAAAACCTAAGGTCGTTTACCGGGCAAATATCCTCCCGGTATCGTAAAAGATTCCCTTCATTTACGGTTTGAGATTAACTTCCAGCCGCTTTGGGATTCGGGCTGACAAAGGGGACAGAATTATTGGGCTTTGAAATTCGTGCCAAGTTAAAAAGAAAGTATAAAAGAACGGTACGGTCCAGATCAAGTAATTGTAAAAGATTCCATATTACGGTACCGAAGGTGATGTGAATTCGTCGTTTACCATGTGCTTGCTTTAAACGATGCGGGCCTTGTAAGAAATAACATAGATATTTCCTATTTTAATTAAGTTCTGTTTTAAATTGTTTCGGATAGTTTATTTTCCTCGATCACTAAAAAATTAGGTGTGAAACGGAGCGGACAGTGGTAAAATTATAGGAAGCTGATATGAGTACCCGCACCTAAACTGCTATAACTGTTTGTGGGGACCGCAACCGTTCCAAAACTGTAATTTTATTTTACAAGTATTAATAGTAACATTGTGAAGTATTTATATCTATACAAGACAAGTATTTATATCTATACAATGAATTACATATATGATATATGAATTTTTCTTAAATAACCGTACCCGCATCTTTTTTGAAAAAATTCTCGCGTCGTACCCGCATTAGGGGACCACACAACCATTCCAAAACTGTAATTTTGTTTTACAAGTATTAATAGTAACATTGTGAAGTACTTATATTTATACAAGACAAGTATTTATATCTATACAATGAACTGCATATATGATATATGAATTTTCCTTAAATAACCGTACCCGCACCTTTTCTTGAAAAATCCTCGCTTCGTACCCGCATTTGGGGACCACTCAAACAGCATGTGAGGACCACTAAAATTGTCAACAAAAAATGTTGACTTAGCTTATGTGCGGGTAGTATTTATATCTCTATTCTTGTGATATTTATACTTACGAAACAAATCATTTATAACTATAAGGGTGTGGTATTTATACCTACGAACTAAAGTATTTATATCTATATTACGTTGGATGAATAAGAATCTTAAAAAAATATTTGAGTTGAAATGTTGGAGACATTTAACCAAGATGCATCATGTCATGGTTCACATGGGCACTCTCTTTTTTATATGTTGGATCTAATACAACTAGTTTGTATGAAATTTTGGTCCAAACTAGATCATAGCCAAGAGTTTTGGCAACATGAGCCCAACTTTATAAAAATTGGGCCAAACCTTGATCACATGGTTACTAAGTGGTAAGGACATAACTTCTATACAAACATTGTATTAGATCTTGAGGAGTATACACTACTAGAATCCCCAGTAAAGGCAACGGCAGAAATTGGCTTATTGCAATGGCTTACGCTTGCTAAAAGCCAGAAAAACCCCATTAGCAAGCGCTACGCTTGCAAATCCTACCGTTGCTTTAAGCCCCAATGCAAATACTCATTTTCAGACTTTTTGCAAGGGCTTACGCTTGCTAATACATTTTTCTATACTATTCGCAAGGGCCGCCGTTGCAAAAAGTACGCTTGCTAATACTTTGGTTTTTGGCGCCCCACTGGGTATTAGCAAGGAGATGTAGTGTAGGCCCCACTGGGTATTAGCAAGGAGATGTAGTGTAGGCCCCACTGAGTATTAGCAAGGAGATGTAGTGTAGGCCCCACTGAGTATTAGCAAGGAGTGGTAGTGTAGGCCCCACTGAGTATTAGCAAGGAGATGTAGTGTAGGCCCCACTGAGTATTAGCAAGGATATCAGTTGTGGGACCCACTTACTATTTGCAAGGAGATGTAGTGTAGGCCCCACTGAGTATTAGCAAGGAGTGGTAGTGTAGGCCCCACTGAGTATTAGCAAGGAGTGGTAGTGTAGGCCCCACTCAGTATTAGCAAGGAGATGTAGTGTAGGCCCCACTGAGTATTAGCAAGGAGAGGTAGTGTAGGCCCCACTGAGTATTAGCAAGGATATCAGTTGTGGGACCCACTGACTATTTGCAAGGATAGCCCACCTTATTTTTTGCAAGGATAGTGATAGTGGGTCCCATCATTTTTTTGCAAGGGTAGCTGCTGTGGGTCCCACCAGATTATTTGCATGCTCTAGAATTTCATCATATTCCTCTTGATAATCCGACAAAAATAATTACATTTAATACCAGCAAATACGCAACCCCATTTCTAAAATCTTCTCATTACCTATCGGGTACCAACCCGGTAATATGATACATTTCCCAATGAAAGAAATAACAATAACATGACACCTTGAAATTTAATAAGAAAGCTTGAAATTAGCATTATAATATTACAGCCACACTATAATATCAGAAGACCAACTGTATTATACCATTACAGCCACACTAATATGCAGCAATAATTTACAAAAAAGAAACATTACCCTAGCTCAAAATATAAGCACCACCCATCAACAAAAATTTACAAAAAAGAAACATAACCTGTGGTGTTAATGTATAAATCCAAAAATCTATAATTATCCATTAAAGGTTGGCAATACCCCAGACCATTAATGCCGGTTGTTGTTCGAGATGTCATCTGCAAACCAATCGGTCGTTGACGCTTCGGCCCCTAAAAGGTTGGCCACCTCTTGTCCAGAATTTGCCTTCAGTAGTGCTTGGAATCCCCCCTCTTGATTTGATGATGGCAGCACATATGGTGGACCCTACATATACCACATTCCCGAAGCGAGCAAGTTAGTACCGGTATTGGAAGACAGAATGGCTGCTCAAGGGCAGTATCAATATGAATTTGGTACAAGTTTGGCTTACGGTACCAGTTTAACTTAGTACTCAATTAAAAGTTGTACAGGTTTGTTTGTTGGTACAATATGAATAAGGTACTAGTATGTTTTGATGGGGTTTGAATTTGGTACTAGGGCAATACAAGTTTTAAGTCTTCCCAAGTTGGGAGTTAGGGGCAGTACCAGTTGTAAGCTTCCCAAGTTCAGATTTAGGGCAGTACCAGTTTTAAGGTTTCTCAAGTTAATTTCCATTGAAAGATAAAAATGCATAAAAAATCTAAAAATCTAATAATGATAAACAAGGCATCATAAGTGATAAACAAGGTATGAGCAGTCCCCATCCAGTTATTAGACACGTTTCAATCGAAAAGATAATAATGTAGCTTTCATTAAACTGATTTTGAGATCGTCATTAGCAATGTATTTTTTTCACCAAATCCAGAGAAAATAAACCAGCACCACTATGTTGAAACTCCCGCAAAAATTAATTATGGCAAAAATCACTAAAAATAACTAAAAAGTGATTTTGGCCAGAATCCACCCTCGATGAAATTGATTTTGCACCATACTCATTGTATTCACTCAAATCACTAAAAATAAAGGAATAAAAGAGAGTTTGCACAGTACTATATATCAGTTCTTGTCGTTGCTGAAATATTTGAACTCGATGGTTCTGTCTTACCTAATTATGTTTATACATTGCGTATATAAATAAGTACTAATAAATCTCCTTACTTGAGAGTGGGCAAACTGCATTAGTGGGGCTCCTTCCTGAGATTGAGGTAGAGAGGTAGGATCCTGACACTAGTCAATATTCAAGCGCACTGTTATCATTTGGATAGCACAACATCTGATCGTAGAGAAATAATTAAAAGGATTGAGTTGTTAAGTTCAAAGATTTCACCTGGAGAGTTTGCATATTCCCCATTACCCCCTCATGAGCACTGTTAACCTGTGCCTGTGTTAAATATGCACAAGAAAGGTTAGTACTAGGATGTAGCATGGTATGAGTTCAGTAATAAGCAGGATAAAGAAGGGATGGCCTTACATCGTGCAATGCCAATAAGAGAGAACTACCAAAGTGAAACAGTTAACTAAACTTAGTGTATATAAACTCGTAATCTTGAAACAATATAGTACTATGCAACAGTCAACATATTTGGGTATGTACAAATTATATGATTTAACCAATTGTAGTCGCCACCTTTTAATTCTACAAGATTGATGTTTTCTGACGCCCATCTTGTAACGGTTCAAATTATTCCTATTGTTAAACGGATAGACTAAACATGTTTGTGGTAAGTTTGCAAATAAGTTAAAACAGCAGGCAATTGGTTGGGCTCTCAAGAACCTATTGAAAATGTTGCCGGCTTTGTTCCATCGGTGTGAAATACGTAACCGATAGGATAGATTTACCTTTTTCTATTAGGTCTAGAGGTAAAACCTTTTTCTATCAAGTTAACCCTTAGGCTTACACAGTCCCCTCTTAATTAAGCTTACACAGTCCATATTTTTATCATGCTTACACAGTCCTCTATTGAACAAGTTGTGGTAAAGTGATAAGCTGAAAAATGGATATTTGAAGAATAGTTAAAAGGAAATAAAAGCAAACTATCAATTGATTCTCTTTTTGCATTCTAAGCATATGAATGGAACTATAACAGATGAAGGACAAACAGGCATGTTGAAAAGAACAAAGAAATACAAGTTGTAGTAAAGGCAGTGAGTGGAAGTATAAAATTGAAGACTCTTGCATAGTCGGACTAACCTGTACAGCTGGGTTTTGCTGTCCAACCAGACTGAATAATTTGGTGAAGAGCATGTTGTATCTTTCTTGCTCTCTTTTCCTCTCTTGCCTTTCCTCGGCCAGTCGCATATCACGTTCGTTTAACATTCCAACTAGGACATCATCCGTGAAGATCCTTTTGCTTCCAATATTTGTGACATCAGAAAGGTCGGACTGTGCAGGGGTGGCCCGTCCTCGTCCAGCTGTTTTCGGCAACTTCGGGTCGAGGACGCATCCAAAGCCTCTGACCCGGCCATGGTAGCTACCGCCAACCGCTGACATAAACAGGTCAGCCTCATCCACGTCAGCATGGTCCTCGTGAGCAGTCATACCCGTAACATCTGTCTATTATATGCAATAGTCGAGAAATATATATTATTGCTAAATATTTGTTTCCAAAATTGTAATGTTTGTTTTTGCCAAACTGGTATTGTACATTTATTGGTACTCACTTGACAGTTGGTGAAAACAGTCATCGGCATCATTTTGAGGGTCGTTTCTATAAATTCCCAACTTCCTATACTACTTTGAATGAATTATGTTAAATGTAGGGGCTAAAATGCAAAATTTCTGTTCTGACAGGATTAGGGGACTTAGCTGTGATAGATAATAAGTTCATCTAGAGATATGGTGCTTGGGCAGGTACATTTTTGTATCTGATTTTTGAAAATGTTAAAAAAAGTCATTTTAAATATAATTTGAAGTATAGTCGGAAAAAAGGACCGGCAACAGTTCCAAGCACAAACCTAGCACGTACAAACTAAACTCATAACCAATGGCATGTGTAATAGTATGGAATAGTAATTTCAGTTGAAGCATATATTATGGACAAATTTATTCAGTACCGTTTAGGTATATGGAAAAATAAAAGGCTTCCGGCAATATGATTATTTTTCTTTAGGAGTTGTTAGAAAGGCTTCAATTGGATGGTGTTTGCCCAATTGACCTGGTCGATTGAGACCTCTGCCATGCAAGCTTGTACTTCTGATAATCACATTAGATTTTTAATATTTGTATGAAATTTTCTAAGGTGATCATCCAGTCTTCAATTTGACCATAGTTTCAGAGGTGTAACAATGGACCAGGTCAAGTCAGAGGAACAAGGATATATTTGTCAAAATACTAGTTAAAATAATTAAAGGACAACTTAAATAGATAGAAGGGGAAATTAGAAATATTATGCTTATCATGGAGGTGATGTCGGAAAAAAACTTACAAATACTTTTTCTGCTTTCTCCGTGGTGAATTTCAAGGAGGTGATGTCAAAGTCTATGGGTTGCAGCGACACAGTACCCTCATCGTTATCATTGAGTTCAGATGCACCCTCCACGGATTCGTTGTATTTGGCCAGCACCGGTGATTTCCCGTCTGCAGTTCTACTGTGAAGATGGACGTAGAGCTCCCTCATAGTTGGTGCTCCTCCCTTTTTCAGAGTTTTCTCCACAAGGAAAAACAGTAATAAATTAGTCAACACGAATAGAGTAGTGACTACATTTTACAGTGTTTTATATTTTTAACACAAGTGCAGTTCATCTAATTACCAGTTTGTTAAGATGCTGGTGTGCGCTTGAACAACCACCGTAGTGGGGGACCGCAAAGCCAGATGCAAGGCGGTTTTCTTTGTTTTGTTTGCTCAGGCCTTTCCAATCCTCGGTGTTAAAGATATCACAGAGACCAGCCCAATGGGAGGGTTGAAGACACCAGTGAGGAACCATGCTCTTCCATGAATCTATATCATCTCCAAATTTCTTTATGCATTTAGTTCTAGCTTTGTTCAGCTCCTCGGTGTATCGTTTGGCTGCAATGGCATCTAGAACGGCCCGACAACGGCTGACATCTTGATCTGCCCGGTACCTGAATCTTTCCTGTAAAATTTGGAAATTATGGAGCGACACCCAACATGCATATTAGCTGGTAAGTTGAACTTTTGTTGAATAATTTAAATCATGCGGTGTACGATAAGGCTGTGCAATACGCCAACACATGGAGGCTGTGATGGCTGTGCAATGGTGGTTGTGACTAATTAGATTGGCCAATGGTGGCTGTGACTAATTAGGGTAGTGACTAAATCAACAAAATTTAGTGACTAATTCGACTAAATCGGTACCAGAGGCAAAGAACAAAGAAGACAACAGCATCTATCAAGGTGCTGGTACGGGGGTACTAATGTACCAGAATCAACATGTTCACCCAAATCGGCACCAAAATAACCCCAGCATAGTCACTTGTTACTTATGCTGTAAGCATTCCTTTTCATAATATATAGTCCACACAACAGTTGGTAAAAATGCATTACCAGAAGAGGCTAAAAGTGTGATGCATGGTACGATGTGGTCAACTCGAGTTGTAGCCACAGTTCTATCATTTTATATATTGGTCAGTACCTCATAGCTAACTAGATGCAGTATGTTTTGTTCTAAAAAGCACAGAATAGAGCACATAATAGAAAGGAATTACACCCGCTATTTTCAATTTGCAATAAAAAGTGTTTGGTTACCAAGAACGCATTCTCGAAAATGTCCTTCCACGATTTGTCCCAGTTGTGATAACTTCTTATTGGTCCTGGCATGAAGTTGAGAGCTAGCCTAGTGATCGATGCGGTGATATCCTTTGGTTTGATTTTTGGTTTGATTGCACAGGTGAACTCCTTTTTCCCAACCACCCAAATTTCAGGACGTTGTTCGACATCCTCGGTCGCGTCTCGCACAATTCCAGGGCCTCTGCCCTTTTTCGTTGGTGGTTGTACTTCACCTTCTATTGGACCCATAGAACTCTCCCCGATTTCATTACGTTCATCTATCGTGCGTTTTTTCTTTTTGTATGTTGCTGATTTTGCTCTTTTCAGAGCAGATTTTCTGGGAGCCATATGTTTAATTTTGTCCACCTCTTGCAAAAAAAAAACAACAAAAATTCTGGTTAGTTTTGGGCAGCTGCATAAATTCGGCATCAAAGGAAATTTTCACCAACATTCATGCAAGTTTACGCTGCATGAAATAGTAATCTTATAGTTTCTTAAGCCAACATCAAGTGCAGCATTTGATTGACTGAATGGACATAAGGACTGACATGGATGGCATCTACACCAACATTCATGCAAGTTTACAACTACATGTCTTTTACATATAAAACCTATGGAGACAGTGTATAAACTCTAGCACAGGCAATCATTGAAAAAAACTTTGATAATTTAAAATTATTAGTTTTGGTCAACAACAGAGAGGTATTAATCGGGAAAACAATTAACTTAATGCACAAATTCCAGGTTATAACATAATGCCATACATTGGTCAGCCATATATATATAGACAAATAAATTCGAATAGTACCTGAACTCAAAGCTAGTACAGTCAAGCAAACTGGATAGTTTGATTTAATACACTTTATGTTCAAAAAAAATTAAGAACATCTTTTGGTCTTGTAATAGGACTCCTTTGTTAGTCGTAATAGTCTATTACTACTAATATCCTGTAATTGCTAAATTAGTATTTAATTACAGTCCAATAAGTGACAACTACTTGAGCATGGATTTGTTACTTTTTGTTACTTTAAGAAAGATAGATAAATCCAAAAGGAAATCAAGACCAGAATAAAAAGAATTCCATGAAATTCTAGTTAGGGGTTCCAATTTGAGGTAAATTTTGGAAAGAATCACCCGAAATACTTTTCTTATCTCAAGGCCTTACCTCTAGTTCTGAACCCAAAGCCAGAATTTAAGAAAACTAGTTCGACGAAAGTAATTTTGCTGAAATGTCAAAGAGTAACAATGTACTTACAAATAGAGCTAAAAGTGTGATGATCCTGGGTTCAGATCTGATACGGCCTCAAAAGCCGTCAAGGTCGTAAGCGCCAAAACGCTCACCAACCATCTCCAAGGGAGGCGCGACAGGTGAACTTAGTTTCAGTGGAAATGAAATGTGGGTGCGATAGAAATGGCTTTTGCGCTAAAGGGGGGTTTCATCTGTCTGGACTTCACAGGCTCGGAGTTACCTCGCAATTTTGCCAAGTTGTTTGACAAATCTCAACCGTGGTGATGCGTTCTCTACAAATCTTAGAGCAAACATGATCGGGACACGTGCGCCCTCCCGAGTATAACAACGGACACGTCGGCAACGTATAGTATGAGGTACCTTAGAGGCGAATTCGATATATTTGGGGGGAAAATGAAATTTCCCAGGGGCCATTTGGGGGGAAATCCCAATTCCATTGTGCTAAATGGAGAGCTGTTTTTACTTAATGTTCGGCACTTGTAGTGTGGGAGCTTGCTCTAAGAGAATAATATGTGCACTGCGCAAAGCCATTAATGCTCTGTTAACAAAACGCCTTCATTTGTACCAAATATCACCCATTGCCACTGCACTAAGCAAAATAGTACAAATTTATTAATATATGGTGAGTTACTTAATTTTTAAATTTCTTTTGTCACATTTTATTTTATACAATGAGAAATTAATGTATTCACTTAGGTAATTTCGAAATATATTTGATATTAATGTTTATTTGTTTTCTTTAATAAAAAATAAAGTTGTATTGTTTTGATTCCAATTTTAGTGTATATTCATTTCAAGGTCGGGATGTTGAATTTATACATGTATGGCGACACGTTCACGTGTTTAGATTTTTGGTTTGATAAATGTAAGAAAAATGAAATGTATAAAAGCAATTACTAATGAATCGTGTCGTTAATTGAGAGTTTATGGTAAAAAATATCGAATAAACAGTAGGATGTATTGATTATGAGTAACCGTGAATTTAGTTGATACTTAAATAATACGTACGTAATTTATCGAATTTTTCTCATATTTTAGGAATTACATACATTGAAAATTAAATTAACAGAATATATACAAAATAATTGATGATTAAGAATGTATATTGCATTAGTAATTGATTTTGACCCATAATGTTGATATATATATAGGAATGCATGGTCTTCATTAAAACAATTACATCTTTTATACATGAACATGTAACATGAACTATGGTTGTATGAGTCAATGAAGGCTCGTGTATATTTATGTGCAACGTTGATCGATCGGAAACCGTTCAAATAAAAATTTATCGAATTTAATTGATTCTCGGAAAGTTTGAT
Organism: Carex parvula; assembly: GCA_025461045.1. Classification (NCBI taxonomy): domain Eukaryota; kingdom Viridiplantae; phylum Streptophyta; class Magnoliopsida; order Poales; family Cyperaceae; genus Carex; species Carex parvula. Next base: position 13,117 of record JAJGRW010000801.1, read on the forward strand.
TACATTTTATGCTAATTTACCTATCCATCCAACCGACGAAATACCTTAACATCGTAGGGCTATAAATACTTATCGTTAGATCGAAGTCTGTTCGAGTCGAAACGTAAATTTTCTCTTTTTCATTAAGTTAAATTATTTACTTTGATCATTTCAAAACCAAATTAGGATGATTTTATCGCAAATCGACCGTTGAGATTTAATGCGAAAACGAACGGTTCACAAGTAATCAAGATGTTTTCAAATGCAAATATTAAGGGAATTTAATAAAAATTACAATTATATGCATTATTTGTCTACATAATATTTTAAAAAATTAAATATGTTTTTTTTTCGATTTATTGAAATTAATTTCTTTACATGCATCATCAAAATAGGTTGGCTGTAACCCTGAGCCGTCCGATAGTCAATCAACATCACTTGATTTGCAATGGATGTCTCCATTTAGTAGTCCTGGGATAGCGCCTCTTTGTCTCTAAGGTAACATAATACATATATTCATGACCGCTGTCTTGTGATGCTTATTTACTCTTCAAGATTCGTGCGGATCCACATAGAACGGTTTGGATTTTAACATAAACGTAACCTTACCGCATTTTTTGACCCGATCCGAGTAGGTGTGTCAAAGTAAATGCGAGGCAGAGGGGTTTCACTTTCAATACCCCGGACTTAAGCGTTTTTCAAAACCCTCATACTCCCTTTCTTTAGTCGCACCTGTGACGATTTCCCTCCCTCTCTACTCGCACCATTTCCCTCTCTAGTCTCTACTCCCTCTCACTACTCTCGAAGACGCACCGCCAGCCCCCTCTCCTCTCCTCTCCCCTCTCTCGAAGGCTGTAACTAGGAAACCCGGCCGTTCTCTCTACCACCTTGCCTTCCCCGATCTCTCACACCTCAACCTAGGCCGGTGGCTACTCCGCCGATCGGAGATCTGTTGATTTGGACCAAGACCGCGCTCAATCGAGAGGAGACTGCCTCAAACAGGAAAAATCGTAAGTTTTCATCGATCTAGGGTTTTTGTATTTCAATAGTAGGGCCTTGCTGTTACAACGTAATCCAATTGATCAAGGGTTTGAAATGTTGGGTTAGCGGCTCTTTTGAACACTGGATTAGTCTCGACCCTCGCTCGCATTGAAAAGTTACCTTATCTGGCGAGCCAGGAAATTTTGGTTACCTTAGTTTGTTAATTTTAAGTTAGGCTACTGATATTAACTGTTAATTTAGGCTATTGATATTAACTTTTAGGCTGAACAGAATCTATAGCTAGTATCGAATTTTGTTACATTTACAGAATCTATAACATTTACTGATATTAACATTTACTGTAAGAAGTTGTAACATTTAACATTTAGGCTTAAGGGCATCTACTGATGATGACAGTTGTGAAAGCTGGAAAATTTACAAATTTACACTACCTTGCTTTAGATAATCCTAATTTCTCTCTTATAGCTTAACTGAACACAGGACTAAGAAAGACAAATGTATGTGAATTGTGGTAATTGCTTCGTAGTAATAGTACTAAAGCAATAACCGACTATACCAATTCAAATTGTTCATATATACTATGTCTATACTATATGGGGTATGAATCATAAATTTTTATTACATTTATTAATTTATAAGTATTCGTATTATATTTGTATAGAATTTCTCAAAAGGTCTGTACCTAAGCAAATTTTTCGATAGAATAATTTTTAAATTTTGTCCGGTGGAAGCACACTTTCTTCATGTCCACCTTAAAATTTGCTTAACTTCTTTTCACGCCAAGGTTAATATGGTTCTAGTCAATATGTTAACCCCAATTGTTTTTAATTTCCGGTGGACAATTACATCATAGTACACATTCTTTTTTTTTTTCTTTAGGATGAACCTAATCTAGTTATATCCAGGAAACACTTCTTAAATTATATTGTGAGAGTTAAATTGCTAGTACGCGAGTACTCAATTATTTGTACCACTGCCTCTGCTTCTAACTTGTTCTTGTAATTTACCAGTAAATCAAATTACTTGTACTTTGTTGGAGAGGATGACTACATTAAATGATAAGAAAAATATTTGATAAAGAGTATTTCAGTCTTTGCATACTGCAACATTAATTTAATCATGGTAAGTCTTCAATCTTAATTCTATCACTCTACCTAAACAAATTTACTGTCACAGATTAGCATGGCCGGGACTGACAATGTCCAGCGCCGGAAATCCAAGCGGCTCAATCCCAGTACTGAGCCTGCGCCGCTGCCAACCCAGGCAGCAACGCCTGCTCCGCAACCGCCGCCGACCCAGGCAGCGATGCCTGTTCCGCACCCGCCGCCGACCCAGGCAGCGACGCCTGCTCCGCAACCGCCGCCGACCCAGCCATCGACGCCTGCTCCGCAACTGCCGCCGACCCAGCCATCGACGCCTGCTCCGCAACCGCCGCCGACCCAGGCAGCAACGCCTGCCCCGCACCCGCCGCCGACCCAGGCAGCGACGCCTGCTCCGCAACCGCCGCCGACCCAGGCAGCGACTTCCCCTTCTGATCCCAGTTCACGAAAACCAAATGGGAAACCAAACATCTTGTGGCGGAGATCCACACGAAATCTGACGAGGGATAGCGACCTATCAGGGCCTATTGCCACAGCTGTGCAATCTCTCCCAATACCAGGGGCTCGTGTTACCAATCCAGCAACAGGCTTTACGCCATTGTCTGATGTGCTACCACCTGATTTGACAGACAACATTGTAAGTTTTCATTGATCTAGGGTTTCACCCGTTAAATTTCATATGTTTATCTTTGAAATACGGTTGATTGAAATTGAACTTTCAAATTGAACCGTGAAATATGGGTGATTGATATTGAACTGTGAAATTGAACTGTCAAGTACGGTTGATTGAAATTGAACTGTGAAATAAAATTGCTGCTGAGTTATTGGGTGTTGTTTATTGGGCTAAATTGAACTGTGTAAATTATTGGGATAGATTGCAATTATATCCTGGTAGAAGAAGAAACTGATAAAGTGTTATTTTCAGTCCCAATAACATATTTCATACTTAAGAGTACTTAATCCAAGCGACTAAATATGTTGATATGAAATCTGGCAACAAATTTACTAAGTAGTCCTTTTAATCCAAGTGACTAAATATGTTGAGAGGTGAGAGAAACTTTTCTCTCTAAATACTAATTTTACTCTTATATTCTCTCTTCCTTATTTGTTCCTATTAATTATGTCATAGTTAATTCACAAGTTGACATAGCCAAAATAATTATATACAAGTTGCAATTGGAATGATGAAACAAATAAGATGCAAATAAACAAATGGGAATTCTCATTGTTAATAGAGTCAACTGGTTGCAATATCTTCTACTCAGAAATTATTTGGTAAACAATATATCCGGCTGTCTTAATACCATATTTTCTGCCCAATACTCATTTATTTTGGCTATGTCTAGGCAGAAATAAACAAATGAAAATTCTCATTGTTATGCAAGAAAATGTGAGACGTATTGGATTTAGATGGGTATATTTAAAATATTTATCAGTAATGTATTGCATTTAGAAGGGCCTATTTGTGACTTGGATTTTCAACTTATTTGTTTCATCATTCCAATTATAGCTTGTGTATAAATTTTTTCCTTTATTAGCTTGTGAATTAATTATGGAAAAATTGATTGAAACAAATAAGGAAGAGAGAATAGAAGGGTAAAATAGGTATTTAGAGAGAAAAGGGTATCTCAGCTCTCAAAATCACAATTGATGCCCTCAATATAGCATTCCCCTTCTTTATAAGTACTCGTATTACATTTGTATAAAGAGGTCTCAAAAGTTCTGTACTTGAACAAAATTATCTGTCACAGATTAGCATGGAAGAGACTGACACTGTCCAGCGCCGGAAATCTGCTCGTCTCAATCCCAGTACTGAGCCTTGCCCTTCCCACCCTGAGTGGACACCCAAGTTACTGTCAAGGCCCCCGCTGCCGCCGAGGAGGGGAGTTACTGTTGATCCTTCGCCGCCGCCGACCCAGGCAGCGACGCCTGCTCCGCCACCGCCGCCGACCCAGGCAGCGACGCCTGCTCCGCAACCGCCGCCGATCCAGGCACAAACTCTGTCTCCACAACCCCAGACGACCCAGGCAGCGACGCCTCCTCCGCAACCTCCGCCGGAACCGGAAAAAAGATACACTCAGACCCCTCCACCAGTTGTTCTCCAAACGGCAGGTGCCAGTTCAGCCGAGGAAGGCAATAAGAGGCCAACACAGAGAATGCGACCCGGCAGTGCGAAGAAGATCGAAGAGGCTCAATCCGGGTGATGAGGATGGCGAGTCCCTGACATATACTGCCCCCGAGACGGTTGCTTCAACTCCTCAGCCCCCACCTGAGCCACAACCTACAACTCCATTTTCTGCTACCCTCTCCTCCCAGACCAGGTCAGAGTCGGTCTCGTCGGCGAAATTATTCTTTGGACCCAACCCCACCAATCCAAGGCTGAAACCTAAGAAAAGGTCGGATGAAGGCCAGACTAGCAACCCGGCAGATGAAGGCGACTCGGAATCACCGCCGAGGCCAGAGGGATTCGTATCCCAATCCTCCCCTCAGCGGTCGAACCTTGAAGAGGCCGGGGCTGCGCCATCTTCGGCATCTGATCAGGTTAGTGCATGGTCAGACTGGTCGCAGGACAGCTCCTCAGAGTCGCAGCCAGCTCTGCAATCTGCTGCTCCCAAGTCAGCTCCTCAGGGAACGGTTCCGGAAAATTCGCATGGTCTGGAACTCTCCGACCGATCGATGAGACAGCAACCGGCCGTTGAGGATGATGGTGGTAGGAGGTTCCGTATGCGTCGACCCCTGTGTGCATGTCCGGAAGCTTTTGGGTTATCGGGGAGAGAACTTGATGAAGCGGGGGCGAAAGTGCCATCTGGAAAGAAAAGGTGCAGACCTAAGAAAGAGAAGAAGGAGGCCAAGCCACGTGGAAGAGGTCTGGCCAAGATCCGTGACCCGGCTAAGCCAGAGGACAGACCTGAAGTGTTTGTCGTGGGTGACGGTGAGTTCACATCGTCACCCAAGTGCACTAAGCTGGTAAGTACTATAAGGCTGCTGACCACGGACGAAATGCCGGGGCCTTGCAGGACGTACAACATGTTCCCATCGAGTTCCAGGTTAGTAATCCTGCGACGGTTCCTGGAGAGGTACTCATGGGGGACTGGAGAAGACGAGGCTCGGTGTCTCGATGTATTCGAAAACATTGCTGCTGAGACATACACTCGTATGCTGAATAAAGCAAGGAGCGCGTGCAATATTAAGTACGGACCGGTGAAGGAGTTGTGGAAAGAGTCTTGTCCCCCATGGTGCAAGGAGTTATCTCACTAGAAGGGCCTATGTGACATTTGGAACCACCCGAAGTGGGACCAACTGTCGTGCACCAATCGAGATAACAAGATAAAAAAAGGTCGGGTGGTCCATCATGTGGGTGGTTCGAGGAGCACGTACAAGCACAAGGAGGCCATGGTATTTTCTCAACCCTGTTTATTATAAGCACCAAGTTTTTTGGCTAAAATATGCTTTTTCCTTTTATGCATGATGTTTTCATTAAGTTGTGATTTTGGGTTACATCAATTGCTTCATTATGTACTTCTCTTGTCAGACTGCTGAAAAGGGAGCTTCAGTTGGACTGGTGGATGTATTCGATCGACTTCATACACGCAGTACAGACGAAGGCAAGGTGTACGTTAATGCTAGGGCGAAAGATGTCGAGGTAAGAGAATCATTTTATCCCTGCCCAATTTATTAATAAAAAAAGTTTGTCGGAACCATTGGTCATTTATTGATTTTCTTGTTTTTGAGTCCATATGAGAATTCAACACCGTAATTTGGCACACTCATATAGCAAAATGTTGAAATAGAACCGAAATCTATAGCATGTACAATATTCAAGGCTATTAATTTATTAGTTATTTCCCCATCTAAATTAGTTAATTTCCCATCTAAACTTAGTTATTTCCCCATAAAAAATTCAACAATTTTCTGAGAAGGAAAAGTAATTTGGGGTCTGGGGTTGAGAGAGGAGAGAGCGAGTTCTAGCTCAGTCTGAAATATCAGTGATACGAATTGGAAGCGGATTTTGCTTTTATTTTCTGTTAAGTGCTACTAATGATGAAGGGTATAACTGTCACGGCTAATGTTTTATTAATATCAAATTCTGTTAAGTGCTACTAATGATGAAGGGTATAACAGTCATTTCTAATGTCATCCTTAAGTGTTGTTAAGTTATTTTCTGTTAAGTGCTACTAATTAAGGGGAGCGCTATATTCAGGGCTATTATTCTAATTTTGAGAGTTCAGATGAATTTTATTTCTAAATACCCGTTATACCCTTTCATTCTCTCTCTTCTATCTAATTAATAACAAAGCTAACAAAGGAAAGAAATCACGTCTTCCTCATAGAGAAAAATCCCTTTATTCATATTTTTGTATCTAAAGTGATGTCTTATATCTAATTTCTAAAATTTGAATCAATTTCTGTATCTTTGTCTATCTGCATGAACTGTTTATTGGTTAAGTAGTTCATATTTTTATTTTATCATGAATGCGATTCATTACTGGCAAATTTGGGTAGGCTGAATATTTGAGATAAGAATGGATATACTGAGTTGAACTTTGAAATTTAATGTAATATTATATCTCCTATTAAAGAACTACCTTCATATGCTCCTTTTGTTCTGACTTCTGACCTGGAATAGGCATAGTCCTAACCTTCTGTACAACAGCTAAATAAGTAATTAAATACCTAGTGAGGCAAAATTTGCATTTAGTATGGTTTGTTGTCTCGCCTCACTGTAATTGTGATTTAAACACATCAAACCATACTAAATTAATTCCAAACTTTTGAATAGCTTCAAACCATACGCTGCGCTACGGACCAGGATTAGGCGCTATAAAAAAGTCATTAATCTGATAACTAGTTTAGAAGGTATGTGACGGCCGTGAGGCGAGGCAAAATCGACGACCTTGGTACCGGCCAAATATCGCCTCTGTTGTGGTGTGCTTCTTTTTCGATTAAATATTCAAGCACTTCTTTTATTTTGTGGATTGTGTGCTTGGTGAGACATTGTCATATATTTTGACTAATCTATTGTCTCGCGCGAGTTGTTGATTTTCTCGTCGAGACGATGAATTTTGGGACTATGTCATTTTGTGAGGTTGTGCGATTCTGTTGTTGGTGATGACCTTGTTTGGGGTTGTTTTGCTTGTTGGCCCTTGATTGGTGCATATCTATTTTCTGTACCAGCCTTGCTCAACTGTGCTATTTTCGTTGCATGGCTATGCCTTTTTCTTGCTTGCTAGCTTCGCTGGTTTTGGCTTGTTTTGCCTCTGTGTTGTGTGTAAACCTTGTACCGACCTTGTTGTTTGTGTTGAAATTAGGGTTTAGGGAGAGTACGAAAACGCATAATCAACGGGTTCGCCTAACCCTAAACCTGTGTAGATGTACAAAGAGAGGGTTTTGGACTAATTTCACAGTTAAAAATAAAACTTTTTACATATTCAGTAGTGCACAAAATTTAAAATGTCATAGTGAACTGTGAAATTAGTGTTGTTTGATGGACATATAAACATGTGAAATTAGTGAACATGTTCCTATAACATGATAGTTTTTTAATAGTGAACTGTGAATTAGTGATCTTGTATTTAGAAATAGAGTAATTAGTGATCTTGTATTTAGAAATAGCATTTTTTTTAATGAGAATGAATCCACAAATAGTTTTCCCTTTTGGAGAAATTGTATGTTTTTTTTTGTTATGTTATTGATAATTGTCAGATGTATTAAATGACTAGTTTATTTAGTTAAAAAATAAACATGTACTACTGTAATGTTCTCATGTACATATATTGAAATTTTCTTGTTCAATAACCATCTTTGAATCCTGTAAAATAAAATAATGGAAAGTAGATGATTTTTATTGTTCAATAACCATTTTATGTTTTTCTTGTTCAATAACCATCTTTCAATACCAACATCTGTTATTAGCTTAAAAATTGAAATATGATATTAATTGTCAGTATTGTTATTTAAGTCTGAATGTTGACAATATTAATATCATATCATATTTGCTCTAAAAATATAACGTCAGCTATATCATACATTTAATTAATTTATTTTTTGATATCATGTTGAAAAGCAAAAAAGAAGCCTTCACATGCGAGTTTATAAAATTAAGTCCGTAAAGCTAAAGCTAATATAAAATGTTATAGGAACAGGTTCACTAATTTCCCAATTCACTAATTAATGTTATAGTGCACCTGTTCCTATAACCAGAGGCGAAGCTACAGCCACGCAGGGGTAGGCAGTTGCCTACCCCTGGATTTTGAAAACACTACCATACTTTTATATAATTGGGTTAGATTTGAGTTTCGTCTATCCCTTAATTTAGATTTTGCCTACCCTGAATTGGGACTCAACTCTCTGTGAATTAGTCGGGGACGATTAAATAAGAAACTTTATTAGAAGGTCTAGGTTTACAATTTGGGAAGAAACATCGAAGTGTTTTGGAGGAGGCGGCGTGCTGTTGGGGAAGAAAGGGTATGATTCATTTGATTTTTGAGTAGACTTGTTTCACCATATTATTCCTCCAACACTTTTAAATATGTTGCATGGTTCATGATAGACCAAGTTCGGTTATATAAACCGAGTACATTTATTTTCCTATTCTTTACATATGTCTATCTCTGAACTGTGGTGCTTAGCCGCTCCCAATGTAGCGGGTCAATTTCATATGTTTTCATGATTTGCCACATAAGTGGTCATAAAAACACAATATGCAAACATAATATAAATTAGTGGATTCTTACATATGTCCACTGAGTTACTGACTTCTTCTTCTTTCTTTTTTCCCCTATAGTTTTGCTTTAAATTAGAATGTTATATTGTTATGTATATGCTATATATTACTTATTTATTAATTAGTATAATATTTCGGACGCTTGTATTTAATTATACTAGTGGATTATGTAAGTGATATTTTTGTCTTAATATATTTCAACATAGAAAAATACTAAACACAACATAAATATAACTTAAATCAATGTTTCACTTATTGATACCGGGTTTGGGTTTTAGTATTGTTTGTTATTTCTCTCTGGTTCACTTACTGGTACCAGTTCACATACTGGTTTCTAGTTTAGAATTGTTTTTACTTTTTCCTTTAATTGTTTTATTTTTTCCTAGAATTGTTACTATCTACTCTCTACTGTTAAACTAGCTGACATAGAAGAATCAAACAAATACAAATAATAATAGAGTACATTTTAGCCTCATTTGGACAATATATACAAACAAGAATCTGTAATTTAGAATATGTACCAATTTGTCATTTGTAATTTAGAAAGTGTTTTGAACCCGAACCCGTTTAAATAAAAATTACCAAACCTGATTTCTGCCTACCCCTGGCTCAAATCCTAGCTTCGCCACTGCCTATAACATGCGAGTTTGTAAAATGTTATAGTGAACTGTGAAATTATGTCCGTAAAGCAAAAGCTGAGTGTTGTTTGAAAATTATGTTAATTGTTGGGCTAAATTGCAATTATACCTTAATCCTAGCTTATTGGGTTGAAAATACTTTTCAGTTCAGCATAGCAAAATACTGGTTAAATTATTGTTGGTATGACGTTCCCCTTCTAATATCTTATGGTGTTTGTTTTCTTATCTAGACTATCTGTTAGGTTGGCATGGATGGCACCGACTAAGGCCAGCGTCGGAAATCTCCTAGGCTCAATCCTACTCAGGCCACGACAGAGCCGCCGCTGCTGTCACCTACTCAGGCAGCGACAGAGCCAATAGAGCCGCTAAATCCGGTGCCAGATCAGTCGAGGAAGGCCAAAAGAGGAACCCGGCAACTGTGACCCGGAGGGGCGAAGAAGATCGAAGAGGCTCAATCCTGGTGGCAATATGGGCCCTTCCTTGACATACAGTCCCGAAGAATTGGCTCCAACCACCGAGCGTGATTCTCAGCCAGCTCCTACAACTCCAACCTCTGATTCCCTCTCCTCCAACACTAGGGCACAACCAGCTCCTACAAATATTGAGCCTAGTGACACGGGGAAGACACACGGTCCCCTCCCACATCCACCACCAACAGAAGATCGCCGAAAATCCTCGAGGCTCACTCAAGGAGTTTGTCCACCACGTCATCCTGATCCAGTTGCTTCCCCTTCTGAGCGGCGACCCAAGGTTCGGTCGAAACCCCCGTTGTCGCCTACTCATGCAGCAACAGTTCTGCCATTGTCGCCTACTCAGGCAGGGCCGCCTACTCTGCAATCTCCGACTCAGGCAGTGAAGGATGCCCTGCTGCTGCCTACTCAGGCAGCGACAGAGCCGCCACTGTCACCTACTCAGGCAGCGACAGAGCCGCCGCTACCGCTGAATCAGGCGGCGACAGAGCCGCTGTTGTCGCCTACTCAGGCAGTGACAAAGCCGACAGAGCCGCTGAATCCGATGCCAGATCAGCCGAGGAAGGCCAAAAGAGGAAAACCCAGTAACTGTGACTCAGAGGGGCGAAGAAGATCGAAGAGGCTCAATCCTGGTGGCAATATGGGCCCTTCCTTGACAGAAACTGCACTCGAAGAATCAGCTCCAACCACTGAGCGTGATCCTCAGCCAGCTCCTACAACTCCAGCCTCTACTCCCCTCTCCTCCAATACTAGGGCACAGCCAGCTCCTACAACTCTAGCCTCTGCTCCCCTCTCCTCCAATACTAGGGCAGAGTCAGTCTCGTCGGTCAAAATATTCTATGGACCCAACCCCACCAATCCAGCGTTCAAACCGAAGAAAAGGTGTAAGGAAGGCCAGACTAGCCAAACCGCAGCTGAAGGCCCCTCAAAATCACCGTCGAGGCCAGAGGGATCGGTATCCCAACTCTCCCCTCAGCGGAAGAACCATGCAGAGGCCGGGGCTGTGGCATCTTCGCCATCTGATCTGACCTGGCCAGAGACACCGATTGGTAGTCTGATTTGCTAGAGTGGCCAGAGACTGAGCAGCGTGATCACCAGACTAGGTGTGATAATCCTCGGGAGACGTGGTCAGATTAGGAACAAGTCGATGCCTCTGACACGCCGCCTACGCCAGCATCTGCTGCCCCGGAGATATCGCCGAGGCCAGAGGGTCTGGATGGTTCGAGAAAGCCAAAACAACATCCGACCGTGGAGGATGACGGTGGTAGGAGGGTCCGTATGCGTCGGCCCCTACGTTGTTGTGAAGAAGCTTTTTGGCTTTCTGGGATTGAACTTGATCCAGGGGAGGCGAAGGTGCCATTTGGCAAGAAAAGGGACAGAACACGGAAATGGAAGAAGGCTGAACAGCCCCGTGCCCCGGCTAGGCCAGAGGACAGACCTGAAGTCTTTGTCGTGGGTGACGGTGAGTTTACATTGTCTACCAAGTGCACTAAGCTAGTAAGTACCATAAGACTTCTGACCGGAGCTGAAATGTCGGGACCTTACAGGACGTACAACATGTTCCCGTCATGGGCAAGGCTAAAAATCTTGGACGGTTCATGCAAAGGTACTCATGGGGGGCTGGAGAAGATGAGGGTCGCTGTCTTGATGTTTTTGAAAACATTGCTTCTGAGGCATACACTCGTATACTTAACAACGCAAGGAGAGTGTGCAATAAGAAGTATGGACCGGTGAAGGAGTTGTGGAAAGAGTATTGTCCACCATGGTGCAGGGAGTGGAGTCACTGGAAGGGGCTATGTGATATTTTGAACAACCCGAAGTGGGACCAACTGTCATGCACAAATCGGGCGAACAAAAAAGTAAAAGGCAAGACGGTTATCCACCATGTGGGTGGTTCGAGGAGCGCGCACAAGCACAGGGAGGCCATGGTATTCCCCACACCTGCCTCTTATATTATTTTATTCTCTAAACAATAATCCCAGATTGGTGCGTTTTTGTTTTCGTAAGTAGTGATATTTACTTACATATTTCTTATTATTTTTATGTTTAAATTTCAGGTAGCTGAAAGGGGACCTTCTGTTGGACTGAAGGAAGTATTCGATCGACTTCACATGCGCGATACAGAGAATGGCAAGGTGTATGTTAACGAGAGGGCGAACACTGTTGTGGTAAGATAATCATTTTTTTTTTTCATGTTGTTATTGTTGCTTGTGGGCTTATATTAGGACTGATTGTTGCTTGGTCTTATATTAGGACTGATTGTTGCTTGTGGGCTTATATTAGGACTGATTGTTGTTATTGTTGCTTGTGGGCTTATTTTTTTTCATGTTGTTATTGTTGCTTGGTCAGTGAAATGAGGTCAAGTACCATATATATTTCACTTGGTTAGTGAACACAGCAAATTGACTTTGAACATGTACCATATATATTTTAGAGAAATTTAGTTATATGCCCATCATAACTTCATCAATTAGATATTTACCCATCAAAACTTCAAATTTAGTTATTTCCCCATTCAAACGCATAATCAATTTATTTATATCCCCATTCAGTTTTATAATCAATTAAAACCATTGTATTGCTATATAACCCACCGATTTGGTTCAATTTTTTTCTTCTAAATTCAAAAGCCATTGTATGAGGGATTAACTAGCGTGAGTGGAACCAATATGTTGTCCTAATTTGTGCATCTAAACTTCAAAGTCAATCAAAGTTATGATAGGCATATATATTTTAATTTGTCATAATGGGTAAATATCTAATTGATGAAGTTATGATGGGCATATATCCAAATTTCTCTATATTTTAATTGGTCAGTGAAATGAGGTCAAGTTGCTTCCCCTTACAGAGGTTATTGTTCTCTCGCCTCATTAAAATTGTTATTCACTTATTAGTTGACATTTTTTTTATGACTCATGCAAGCGAAGTATAAAGCTTTAAAGGAACAGCATGCTGGGGAGGATATGTCTGATGAGGCGTTGTGGGAGCTTGCTGCTGAAGGGGATGACCGCCGGGGAAGGATGTTTGGCTTTGGCAACAAGGCTAGGATATGCATGGCCAACAAAGAATTGGAGGCCAAGGAGGCATCCCGAACGGATCCAACGAGGAGCACATCCACCTCTGTTGAGAATGCCAGAAAAACCTTCACAGAATCAGAGGTTGCTAAGTTAGTTGCTGAGAAGATATCGGCCGAACGTCGCACATTTGCTCAGGAGATAGAAAAACAAGAGGAACAACACAGAGCCGAAATGGCAGATGTCCGAAAACAAAATGAAAGACATAATGCATGTATCGAGGCGCTCTTCCAGGCAACAAGAGCAAAGCCACCGATATTTGGTGTAAGTACCCAGTTCTGTTTTGCATTCCAACAAATAAAGTTCTATCTTCAAATTGTGAAATATTAAATACCTTACTAAGTTTATTTGATTTTTAGGGGGAGCCGTCAAACAGCCAACATGCTGCCGGAGCCAATAGTGGTGAATCCGGTAATGTGTGAAGGATGTAGCCCTTGAATTTAGTCCAGCAATTCTAATTAATGGCGTAATGTGGGATGAATAGTGTAGTATTTGTTGTAACTATGTTTGTTATGTTGTTTTAAGTAGGATGTGAATCTTGACCTTAAATTTTTTAAATAGGCTTTGTGCCACAAGTAGGATGTGAATCTTTATTGTGCTCAACAGTAAGTAGGCAGTGAATCTTTATTGTGCTTAACAGTAAGTAGGTTTTAGGTGTATTAAATGTTCATTTTATGTTTTAATTACTAGGCCTTCTGTGACTGGTGTTATTTAGGGTAGTACATGATGTACAGATTGGTATATGTGTAGTACCAATCTGGGATTATTGGTATATGTACAATAATTCTAATTATGAAGTGTACAAATGGGGTGCGCAACAAAAGCTTGTTATTTCTCCACAGGGATGTACAATTATTTGCTATGGTATTCTGACATAAATACCAGTTGACCTCTTGCTATAGTCTAAATTTGCTCCCACCAGCTCAAAAGCTTTCGTTTTTGAAAACCTTCTGCGACACAGAGCCGCCGCAATGTGACTCCCGTGACCTTTTTTCCAGATCTCTCTCTCTGTCGCAATCTCTCCCTCTCTCTCCATCCCTTACTCAGCTGCTTCTCTCTCTCTCAAAGAGAATCACCAACTTAATTACAATGAGTATTCTGAGGAACAGGTTCGTATACAGCTCTATCTCTTTCCTTGAGTTTTATAAATTTATTGTTCCCGATTTCAATAATTAGTAGAGAATGTAAGAAATGCATGTTATGCCCCTGTCAATTTTCTAGTAAAACGACCCATCATCAACTGTCACCTCCACTGTTACTTGTTCTCAAACCTTAATGATTGTAATTTTGTACGACTCTGACCAACTCGATGTAACGTATGCATAACCCCAAAATGATTTCAATTCAATTAACTCCGGTTCCAACTACACAATGGCCTCAAAATGCATGTTTCATTATCTTGGACATGTCCTCAAACTGCCCCTGTACAGTGTTGATATTAACTCACACCTTTAATTGGATTGTTAAATAGGGAAAAAAACATGCAATGTCGTCGATGGATGTAAGGCACTAGACAAATTCTGGGTCTGCACAAAGATTTTGTTGATGGGGTTGAAGTGTTCCTTGAGGCAGCATTGTCCAAACCATATGTTGTGACTGTTGACGATGATGGAAAGAAATGTATCCCGTGTCCATGTAAAAAATGTGGAAACTTGTTCAGGAGAGATGGGGATACCGTCGCTGTACACCTTTATAAGTCGGGCTTTTGCGCCCTATATAGTGTTTGGCACAAGCATGGGGAGAGGGATACACCCGTTCAACCTGATTTAAGCTCTAATAGCATGGATCCAGGGGAAGAGATGGTAAGGGCAATTGCTGGTCCGGACTTCAATTGGGAGGAACAGTCACCGACTGGAGCAGCTAAGAAGTTCTTCGACATGATAGAGGCTAATAAAATGCCGCTATGGAGAGTCAACGCGACTGGTGAACTCAAGTGTGAATCACAAACCGTATTGTCTTGTGTGACACAAGCCTTGGCGTTGAAGTCGGAACACCAACTAAGTCAGAAATGCTTCAATGGAATGTTGGGCCTCATTAAGAGCACGCTACCTTCTAGTGAGAATATGCCGGATAATTTCTACCAGGCGAAGCGTTTGATTGAGGGAATGGGCATGGAACATGAGAAAATTGATGTATGTCCAAACTTTTGCATGCTATATTACAAGGAGAGGACGAGAAAGACACAATGTGATGTTTGTGGCGAACCAAGGTACAAGCCGCCGAGACCCAATCGCAACACAAAATAAGTCCCCCAAAAGCAACTTCGTTACCTACCTATCACGCCAATATTGCAAAGGCTTTACATGACCAAATCAAATGCGGTACATATGACGTGGCATAAGAACGGCAAGCGTGAGAAACCCGGGATTATGGTGCACTTGGCTGACGGTGAGGCATGGAAGCATTTCGCATCAAAGTATCCGGAGTTCACTAAGGAGGTTAGAAATGTTGTATTAGGGTTAACGACGGATGGGTTCATGCCATTCAACTCGAGTGCAGCTCCATATTCGTGTTGGCCGGTATTTGTCTTTCTGTATAACCTACCACCTGGAATGATAATGAAAGAGGACAGCATGTTTCTCGCGCTTGTCATACCAGGACCGAAGCACCCTGGTCGTGACATAGACATTCTGCTAGAACCTTTAATCAATGAATTGAACAAGTTGTGGGATGTTGGTGAAATGACATGGGATGCATCTAGAGAAGATTTGCATTTTGGGATTTTGTCCCTGAACCCGTATGGGATGTACTGTGTGAGGTTTCAAGCTTCTTTAGAGAGATTTGTGCCAAGGAACTTGATCCTTCTCGTATTGACCAATTAGAGAGAGATATTATCGTCACAATTTGCAAAATGGAAAAAATCTTCCCGCCAGGTTTCTTCAATTCTATGCAGCATCTTGTGGTGCATTTGGCACATGAGGCTAGAATGGGTGGGCCAGTGGGGTCCCGATGGATGTATCCATGTGAAAGGTGCGTTGATTTCTCAATGTCTATTTAATTAAATTACTAAAATCTTTTGATGTAACATATTACCTAACTCAAACCCATTGTTGCAATTAAAGGCGTAACAAAGAACAACGGCTGAGAGTGACCAACAAAGCACGTGTTGAGGGTTCAATCGTCGAGGCTACCATAGTCAAAGAGATTTCCACCACTTCCAGATTATATTTTGAAGATTTATCACTGAATGACCCTAAAGGAGCTGACAAAGGTAACACTTCGAGGGGAAACATTTCGATTTTTGACAGAACTGGCCGTCCCATTGGTAGGGAGAAGCGAAGGACACTAACTGACGATGAATTTAAAGCAACACACAATTAAGTCATCCTCAACTGCCCGGAGATCCATGACAAATACTTAGGGTAAAATATTATTATTTATCACTTCAATGATTTCATAATATACAAAAGTTCCAAATATAAGGGCTGAACTGCATTTCCAATTTCATAATATTCATGCTCAACTTCAATTGTTATTTTTCACTTAATTAAAATTTTATGACTATCTTGCCAAATGTAGTGAGTTTGATGCAGCCATGCTCAACTGCGGTACAACCCCACAACTTCTTTGGAAAGTACGTCAAGATCTGTTCTCAGAGTGGTTGCGCCATAAGCTAATACACGACCACGAATGCGACCCAAATGTTCGAAAGGTAGCAATCAAACCACTAAAACGAGCTAGCTGTTATGAAGGGTACGAAATCAACGGGTACCGATATCACACTGAAACGCATGGGCAAAACAAGTCATCAAGCAATAGCGGTGTTTGCATCAAAGGGGAGTGGGAATCAGATGGGACCCCACATGACTACTATGGAGTTCTCAAAGAGGTCATTGAGCTCTCATATGCAGGAGGCAACAAGGTGGTTCTCTTTAGGTGTTATTGGTTTGACATAACAAACGGTGTAAAGGTCAACCGCCAACATGGGATTGTCGAGGTTAAACATGAATCTCGGCTGAAAACTTATAAGCCATTTGTATTGGCATGTCAAGCAGTCCAAGCGAGCTATCTTCCTTATGCTTCTCCGGACCGTGAAAGACAAAAATGGTGGGTTGCGTTCAAATCATTCCCGAAGGGTCAGTTTCGTGACAAGGAAGACGATGCAAACCTCGAATATTACCAAGAGGAAATGCCGAAAGATCACATCGAGGTTTCAGACGGACCAGGTTTTCATTGGGATAATACGGTCATTCGAGAAGATGAGTTCGACCTAGTTGACGATATCATGGAGGTCTCACAACCAATTATGACGAATGATGGCTCCCCGATAGAGCAAGGTGATGAAGACAATGACATGGAGCAAGCTCAACAAGAAGCTTATTGGGGGGACTTTTATGAATCTGAGGAGGATGGTTTTTAATTGGTACGTAGTCACATTTTTAAAATTTCTCCTAGTACATGCTTAGTTAGGGACTTAATTGAATAATGGTAGGGGTAAATTTTACATTCAAAACCAATGAAATCAAGCCCCACTATATATATATATATTTAGTTTGCATTTTGACACACATTTAGTTTGCATTTTCTGTCACTTACTGATTTTTACTACAGCGATGTATAGTCCACAAGTTCCTTTTCGTATTTGAATCTCACTCATTCAAATACCAATGAAAATAAAGGCAATAGCAAGTTATGCTATGCAGATTTTATACCCAATAGCAAAGAAAATAGAAGATTTTGCCATTTGTTCTATTTTCTCTTATGAAGCTCTTGTTACATCAATTGCCCCAATACATCTTTAGAACATTAGTAAATTTACCAATTAAATCAAGTCTCCACACAGCACAGCATAAGGGCAAAATGTGAGGTAAATTTTCCAAGCACAGCAAGCACATCAATGTGTGCCCAAAATAATGTAGTATTAGGGTTTTATACTGAAAAAATATAATGTAGCAAGCACAGCAAAAGGAGGAACCATAATTTTGGATCAAGTAGGATTAATAGATGATCTCATGTTTGCATGCTCCTTTTCAATTAAACCTATCAGTTGCTTAGTATTAACTCTTTGCATCAGCATGCATTAGTTGTCAGATGTGGTCCAATCAAAGGGAGGAACCATAATTTTGGATCAAGTATTAATTGAAATACCAGTATGCATTTCAAGCATGCATTTCAACCACTGAGATATGGACCCCCTTGAACAATTTTACAGATATTGTCTCATAATATAACAAAAAAATATAAACCGAAACTTAAAAAACATTAGCAACAGTGCCTCATGCAAATGGTTAGGACTTTTACAATAAAAAAATATAAAATGAAATTGAACAACAATTGCAACGGTGTCTCTTGCAAATAGTCAGGGCTGTTACAATAAAATAATATAAACCAAACCTAAAACATCATTAGCAACGGTGACTTATGCAAATAGTTTTCACATTTGTAATTAAAAATTATAAACTACAACTTAAAAACATTAGCAACGGTGCCTCTTGCTAATAGTTAGGCATTTTACATTAAATTAATATAAACTGAAACTTAAAAACAATTGCAACGGTGTCGCTTGCAAATAGTTAGAGCTTTTGGAATATAATAATATAAGAAATAAACTTTGAATCATTTGCAACGATGACTCTTGCAAATAGTTAGGTCCTTCACAATAAAATAACAAAAACAGCATCTTAAAAACATTTGCAACGGTGCCTCTTGCAAATAGTAATGTCTTTAGAATATAATAATATAAAAAAGAAATCCAAAAACAATTGCAACTGTGCCGCTTGCAAATAGTAACACAATTCACAATAAAATAATATCTGCCGTGTTTGGGGTGGGTATTATTATTTGCAAGGGCCAATAGGAGACATTAGCAAGGGGATCCATCACATATTTGCAAGCATGATTACTTGCAAGGGCCTCCCGTTGCAGTTATATTAATTTAATCAGAAAACCAAAATCTTTTGCAACGACCCTTCCTACGCTTGCAACAAACACTTACTCCCCTTGCAGTTACCGGAAATTCTAGTAGTGAAATATTTCTTGTAGATTCTCTTCGGCAGCAATGTGAAAAATATTTCTTCCATGAGGATCCCGCAATCTGGCTACATCAGGGTACTTCAGGAAATGATTTACCAATTTCAGGTTGCCCATGCGTGCAGCTTCATGAACGGGAAATATTCCATCCGAAAATGGAGTGCATGCTAGAGTAGGGTCAACTCTTAACATTGTCCGTACCATCATCGTATGTCCTTCGATTATAGCCATGTACAATGGATATTCCATTTTGTCGTTGACATTAAATGCAACTTCTGGATCAAAGTTCATCAATATGCAGCCGATATCTGCATGACCGTGTTTTGCAGCAATATGTAAGGCTGTGTCTTCATTTTTATTTGTTACTGCAAGAGCATCTTTTATGACGACAGGATCACTTTGAATGAGGTTCCGTGCTAGCTTTGATGTTACTGCAAGAGCATCTTTTATTTGTTACTGCAAGAGCATCTTCTATGGTCCATTGATGTTACTGCAAGAACATCACAAGTTTTTGTGATTTCGAAGTTCAAATAGTCGAGTTGAAGTGCTCAACGTGTTCTCCATATTAAATTGTGCTTGGATACCAAATAGAAAAAAATTTACTATTTTTTTCAGATTTTTTGAAATCACCCTTTTTAGATTTATTTTATTTTTATTTCTTATCATATTAAAACATTGATTTTAGAAAATCTGAAAATATAGTAAAAATTTTCCAAAAAATATAAAATTTGGTATCCAAACACATTTTAATATGGACAATACATTAAACACTTCAATCGACTATTTGAAGTTCAAAATTGCAAAACTCCACTTGGTATAATGAAGTGCTCTATGTCAACGTTGTTATATTAGCCAAACGTTGGTATAGAGTCCGGCTAATACGCTTATATAAGCACTTCACCACCAAGTGGTTATAAGTCAAATATCAGTTTTCAAAGTTCTAACAGTTCATCCAAACCGTCCAACATGATCTCTGTATTAAAATGCGCTTGGAAACCAAATTTTACATTTTTTGGAATTTTTGTACTATTTTTTTTAGATTGGTAGAAAATTCATTGATTCAGAAGATTCTAGACCATAAAAAAACTATAATTTTGTACGTATTAACATGGAGATCATGTTAAACGGTTTGATATTAGTCAACCTCTATATATTAGCTAATATCAAAACGTTTGTTCCTAGGCCGTGAAACATACGCTTCAGTTTTTATATTTTCAAAGTTCAAACAGTCGATCCAAACCATTCAATATTCAATCTATATTAAAATGTGCTTGGAGGCCAAATTTTACATTTTTTTGAATTTTTTAATATTTATTAAGGTAGTTTTAAAATCGTTGTTTTCAATGATCCAGAATTTTTTTACTGTTTATTAAAATCAGCAATTTTAAAACTGATTTAATGAATAGTAAAAAATTTCCAAACATGTAAAAATTGGTCTCCAAGCACATTTTAATATAGAGATCATATCTAACGGTTTGGATCGACCGTTTGAACTTTGAAACTCGGAAAACCAATTGGTTGCACCACAACTCCGGAAGAAACATTTTGATATTAGCCAACCTATATATATATATATATATATATATAGAGACATTTTTTTTTTTTTGGGAAAAAAAAGCCCCGTAGATATTGTATTGATATTAAAAATGTTTACATGGCCTCTGTAGCCTCTACATTCAAGTTAACATTGAGGCTGAGGCCCATTTTCCAGTGGAGTGCAAGGCCCATTCAAGCTAACATTGTGGCTGAGGCCCAAAACCTCTTCAACACGGTTATGAATTTTAATGGGCCAAGCAGAATCGTGAGATGAAGCGCTCTCTCCTCTCTCTCATCCCGAAGCGCTCTCTCGCTCCTCTCTATTAGCGATGCAAACTGCGACTCTGCCCTTTTCTCTCGCTCTCACGACGACTGCAACTCTGCCTCTCTCTCTATCTCTCGCTCTGTTGCTTACTGCGAATCCGCCTCTCTCTCTCTCTCTCTCTCTCTCACAAGGTATCTTTTCTTTCATTTATAGTTATTTGATCGATCTTTGTAAATAATTCTGACAAGGCCATAAGGGCACAACCAAACTTTAACTTGCTCCTTACCCCTGAATTGAAGCCTCAATGCAATATTTACTTTGTTTTCTTTCCATCAAGCCACGAATCATGCAAAATTATAGCATGAGTTTTGCTTTCCTCATGTATAACTGTAGTTCTGGTCACTATTTACTGTTAAAGTTTCAATTTTCAGTACTGTAAATTTTCTAATTCGACCTATTCATTATTTAACTGCTATATACCTCTGATTGGAGCAACATGGACCGAATTAAGTTTTAAATGTACAATTAGGCTTACTAATTACTATTCTAATTTAGCATTAACTTGCCCCTGGCAGCAATATACTGTATCAAGACCTTAATGGCATCAGTACATAGTAGTCATGTGTACTTATTAGCTTGAACATTGATATAACTTGGAAAATTTGAAAATAGCATTTTAGTATCTTGTTGCTAAAAACACCAATTTAGTACCCGATTAGCTAATGGGTTTGAAACCGATAAGTTATTTGAACCCGATTTCTACCCCTCTTTGACAAAAATCTTGCGTCTGCCCCTGCATGCATCATTCATGTACCCATTTAAAACCCAGCAAAGCTCGTGACATAGAGCTACCCAGCTATATTAGTCTGCAAAATATACAACAACTAAAAAGCCAACAGCTAAAACTCTTTAACTAAAAAAAAAAGAAAAGAAAAAGTAATAATACAGAAACAACACATAAAGGGGTGAGTGGATGCCAGAACCAAAAATTCACCCTGAGATTACAAAGCGTAGGAAACAAAGAGCAAGTTCCTGAGTGCATCAAGAGAGTCCTCCTGGTAGAGAGCTGGGATTTATTTTTGTAATATATATCTTGATTACTAGCTGAGTAATAAGGGCCACGTAAAACCTTTAACCAGAAAAACCTAAAATTAAGTGCAGCTTTTTCTAGGCCCGTTAGACATGGGCCCTAACATATAGGTGATAACTGATAATTAACCAGATGATTTAGTTACCAATATCTTACTTAAAAGAAAAATCCAATGTAAGTTAACAAAAGCTTCTGTAAAAATCCGGCCCATTAATTAGGAAACAAATTAAATTTGCTTCCGTCCCTAGAGTAAAAAATTCAGGAAGAAAAAGACGAAGATCAATTATGATTCTACCAAGTTCATACATAAAAGAACATCAAAGTACTTCATTTTACAAATTAATAAGACAGACGCGGATGAAGAATGACAATGAAAATATATAGAGCTACAGAAAAGCCAGGCAGAAAATGAGCAGGAAAAACACGGCATAGAATGCCCACATAAAAAGACTAGCTTTTGTAGCACTAAATGAATTAGAAACATATGTGAAAGTGGATTTTCCGTTGACAACAACAAAAAACACGGCAGGAGACCCAAAAAACATAGTTATAACAAGGACAAGGACGGCGATAGGGTAGCAAACAGGAGCAAGCGTCACATATAATCCCAATCCAAATGCCACAACCATACTACTCGCTGCCAACATAAATGAACCAACTGCAAATGGGAGGGCAAGATGAACTTGACCTGGCAGAGTATCTACAAGAAGTGAAAATAAGCTTATGAATCCTTGTATAAATGCCAAGGTGTTTGCTAGAATAAATGCCCGGAACATATATCTCCTCCCTAGTACAGGTGTACCGTGGTCTTGGTTATAACCTCCGGGGATTGTCAACGCGGCAGCAAAGGTTACAGTTGTGATCAGTACGGAGCCCAGTCCGATCACTTGAGTTTTCTCCCATTTATTTTCCGTGGATGATGATTCCATTACATCGTTAAACCACTTTTTAGTAAATTTAAGGCCTTCAACCTCAACGTACTCGCTAATCTTTTCATAATCAATATCCTGTAGAAGACGATAGATATCAAGTTCAGAATTGCAAATTTAACAAATAACACTTACGATAACTAACAGTATCAAATTCTCATATGAAAAACAAATCACAAAAGGGAAAAGATATATATTTGTGTTATTGGGTCCAATCCACCAAAAAACTTTAATTTAGAAGATCCATAGTAATTAAACTCATAGAACGACTGCAATTAAAATTTAAAGTTACGATTGTGCTTTTAATCTTCAGAGTAAAAAAATACGGACTGGACTAGTAGATTTCACACGTACGTATCTAGCTCGAAATTATCACGAATAAATTTAACAGATTTGTACTAGTTTTAAACTAATTATTGATTTTTTTTTTTTTGTATATTGGCCTTTGTTAATAGAACGGTTGAGATCATTCAAACATTTTTGAAACTAAAAAATGGTGTATAAAACTCATATTTGTGTTTTTTTATATATCCTTAAATAAATGGTGTACTGGAGAAGAATAGGATGTTAACAAAATTCTTGCTAATTTAGTAAATGGTAATTAGTAATGGACGCTATAATTCGTGCTAATTTTTAAGTTTAAAAAAAAAATTCAATAAGCATTTAAAGGCCGTAATCCTCACATTGTAATCTTTACTGTGTAGCTGGAGAACATTAGGACGCCACTATAAAGCCCTATTGGGATGTGTTAGAATAACAGAGATTTTGTGGCAATTTTTTAGCCCAAAAGTTTTTAAATTTTTACTTAACGAGTTCGGTAGTCCAGTTTTATTTATTGGGAAAATAACCTTGTGGCATTATTCAAAGAGTGAGGCTATATATGGTACTATGTATCATTTTAGTTGGTACTATGAATGGATATCTTTATTTTCAATGTCCAAACAATCAAACTGAACTGCTCAATATGATTTTCATTTTTTAATAGGTACAAAATCACACGATCTAAAAATTCTGGACCATCTTAAAGTAGTAATTTTGTACCTATCTAAAAAATATTGAAAAAATTCTTAAAAAATGTAAATTTGGCTCCAAGTACATTTTCATATGGAGATCATAATGAACGGTTTGGATATACTATATACTTGGACTTTGAAAATAATAATATAGATCCATAGTACGGAGCAAAGTGTGCTATGCATAGTACCATAGCCTCACTCTTATTCTAATGCGAACTAATGAGATCCATCTAATGACATTAATTCTAATATGTTGGTAGCACAATTTTCAGATAAATCTATCAAAAAATATATATTGTTCTTTATGCCTTATATTAAAAGTGCAAGTAGAATTTGCTTATATAACGATCATTCAGTCGCATTGGTGTCAACACCGAAACTATTATGTATAACCTAATTAGCTAGTATGTATTTTACGTGCTTGGTAGTTTAGTAGTTGGTAGCAACACACGACTATACGAGATAACTAAAATAAATAAGAAATATTTTTTCTGATGTAAATGTTAATTTAAGCATACCTTATAAGTTTCTAACAGTTGCCTTGTAGAAAGTTTGAGTGGTGTTAAGCCTTCCTTGTTTCGGATTGTTTCTGCAACGTTATTCATCTTGTTGTCGCAAATAGCCCTCATAGTAGACTTGTGTCCCTTCATTGCTGCAATGTGCAATGGTGTATTTCCTTCGCAATCCTTTGCAATATTCATTCTTGCAAACATTTCTTGATCGCTGGTGTTTTCAAATATCTTCCAAAAAATGTTGTCCTTGTTCTCTCCCGCAGCAAAGTGAAATAGGTTTCTTCCATGAGGATCCAGCAACTTGGCACAATGAGGGTACTTTTCCATTAAATGCAATATCAATTTCTCATTGCCCATCATTGCGGCTAAATGGACTGGAAACATTCCAGTTGAAAATTGTGTGTATGCCAGAGTATGGTCCTGTTCTAACATGGTCTGTACCATCTCAGTATAATTTCTGTCTATCGCTATGTTCAATGCAGAAAAAATATTGTTATTTACCCTGTAGGCCACTTCTTGATCCAACTTCATCAGCGCGAGGCAGATATCTACATGGTCGTATTTGGCAGCAATGTGCAATGCTGTGTCTCCATTATCATTTCTTTGTTCGAGAGCATCCTTCACAGCAACAAGATCAATTTGAATGAGGTCATGGATGACCTTCTCGTTTCCAAATTTCGCAGCACCGTGAAGGGGTGTCTCTAAATTCTTGTTTGACGATTTTAATAGGGACACATCTCTTCGAAAAACCATCAAAGCGAGCTCGTTGTGCCCCTTAGTAACAAGTAGGTGAAGAACGGTGTCTCCATAACGTGTTGCACTTTGGAGCTCATATTGGACAGTCTGGTGTTTTGTCTTTATTTGTTCGGGGGCAAAATGTGAAGCCTCTGTCGTCACCTGATTAGACAATGTAAAATTTAATTAGGTCATATGTTTCAAGAGAAAATGATATGTAAAAGACTAACAACTGTAGCTTTTTAATTACATCTAATTAATAAGTGTTATATGTATAAAGTGACTACAAAAAGTATTTAGAATCTTTATATTGTGATAACGTATATATGATTGTGTATGAAATTTGAGTGGTTCTACGCAAGTTCAATGAACCTGAAATATAAACTAAACAAAATTTCATGAAATGAAAAATTTCATTGCTGGATCATGAATTTATACAAAATAAACTTTAAAATAATAATCTTTGGACTTGTATATGAATTAGTAAGGACTCATTAGTGTAGAAATTCATATTTTGTCAAGTATTTATTTTTAAATTAGTATTTGTGATATAATAAAATGGTCGATTCTTGATTAGTTTGAGTATTGTACGATGTTTGAATTTGTTTAGATGCATTAGAGATGTAAATAGATGTTAAAAGGGACTTACAGTACTATGTACATGAATTAAATAATGAACAAAAAGAGAGCGATTTTACAACTTTCCATTAGCACTTTCTTCTTTTTTGTTTTTCTGTCTTCCACTAAAAATACAAATCCCATATTACTAAATCAAACTAAAATAGGCCATGCATGCATGCGTAGGCCAACAATTAACTACTTTTTTTTTTTTAGAAAATAGGTTTAACTATTTTCCATTTATTAAGAAGTAAACAAAAAAATTACAAGTTATAGCAGTAATGTATTGTGATCATGAGAAAAGTAACAAGAAAGTGTAAGAGAACCCCAGACTGAAAATACAAATGCAATGCAAGTGAGCAACAATATTTGATAGTGATGATACCATTGGATAGGAAAGTGCATTCAGTTGTCGTGGCCTGTTTAGAATTGATGTCTTTGCAAAATCTTTTTCTTCTGTCGAAACCTAAAATTTAGCAAAGATACATATATTAATATTTATATTTATATAAAGAGAGTATTATTTGGTACAAAATGATTAACCAGTCAACAAAATTTAGGCCTAATGTCCCTAATTTCTGCTATAAATTAATCAACACAGGAAATGATTCATTTAAAAAACTCTGATCGAGAGACATGGCATTGCATATATGTTAAAAATAAAAAAAGATGGCAATAAGCAAAACCAATTCAAAAGGCCAGCACGAAGGACTCAATTAAAAATCGAGTAAACTAAAAATTTAAAATACTCCTCAAAATTAAATATATTTTGGTTAATTAAAAAAATAGAATATTGATTACGTTCAATCTCTCTAAAGGAGGGCAACAAGGTAATATTACTTGTACTTTTAATTTGATGGACACCTAGCTTGTAACTGTTGGTCACTATTTTGTTAATTCCTTATTAGTTATTAGTCTATGCAATTGGATTTGGATACCTTCTTTTAACGAATTCATTCATTTTAGTTGTAGTACTATTTAGGATCTATGGTTTATTAATTCCCAAATATCTCTCAAGGAAAATCTTTTAACTGAAATAGTAAGAGGAGCAGTCATGATATGGATATTTTTGTAGAACATAAAACATTTGTTTTACGGGGCTTCAGTTAAATCTTTATGACCGTTCTAAAATTATTTTCTTCCGGTGTAACACTGAAGAGGAAGATTCATTTTAATTTTAAACTCACTCTTATCATGTCATTTGATGTGAAGGAGCTGTCAGCTACAAACAAGTAAATTAATACATTATTTGGCTGAAGATTAAAGTTGATGAAGCTTCTAGGTTTTCTTAACATCTTAGTACTAGTTGTTCTTTGGTTAAATATTGTCTGTCTAATTTGAATGCAACTATTACTTATATATAGGTATTTTCTAAATATTCATAAGTAGCTGTAAGATGCATATATTAAGTACTAATAAAGCTAGCGTGTGCTCCTCTTGGTGAGCATAACTCCAAACATTTAGTACTAGAGATATGTTTGTTATCTAACTTAAACAAATTGATTTCAATGAAATCGGTGGACGTTTTCCCACTGTAAAAAAAAAATAGTAATTTAAATGCTTATTCTATGTACGTTATACTATCCTTACTGTAAATCGAGAATAATAGTCGGTGATTATTAAAGCAGAAAAGAAATTTTCAATAAGAGTATCAATCTTTTTATAAGAAACTTTTTTCTTACAATCTTAATATACAAGTTACTCAATGAAAAATACCTTCTTCTCGATGAAAAAGAAAAATTAGTAGTAGTAGTTTAAGAAAATATATATGTACTTAAATATTTAGAGGCACGCTAGAAAAATTATCATAAAAATTATAATAAAGATAAGCATAATAACAACGTTAATGACAATAATAATCATAATAATAATGACAACAACAACAAACGATGACAATTAATAACACTAAATGTAATGTCTTAGTATTACTTCCCTTTTAATTAGGTAGATAACAGACACTATATAAACAATAAATAGTTTGCGAAATATTACTTGAGTTTCTGTTTGTTCTTCCGGCTGTAGTCCAAGACGTGGTATTAATACATCGCTGTTGCCTTCTATTGCTGCCAAGAAAAGATCAACTGGCATAACTGGGCGTTCGGGCACCATTTGACTTTCAGATCTTATTGTTTGAGAGGATGGAGTGGCCATTACTATCACGCTTAGTTTTGAATTGCTCTAGCTTACTGATCAATAGCAAAGTAGTACCGGATATAGATAGTTGGGGAAGATTTTATAGTAGAGTCAGAATATCAATAATGTGCTATATTTATTTAATTTAATTTCTGACTGGTACCATGTGCGTCATTAATGAAAAAGACATTCACTGCTCTCTCTACCTAATCTTTTCATATCCTTTCACATTTAGGATTTTTCTTTTTTTAAAAGATAATGATTTCACTTGTACCGTAGAACAGTTACAACTGGAGGGCTCCAGTTTCGGTCATACTGGTGAGATCGGTTCACTGTACCGTAGAACAGTTACAACAGTACCTAGTACCTACAGTACCATCCGACACGCAACAATTAATTCCCCTCAAATCATCCAGCCAGGAGAAGGTACACCTAACAGCTGTCACAATATTCAAATTACTTTGAATCCTGCGGCCCACAATGAAAATATCCAGCTGGGCCCGCTTTTCACCAGCCCCTTTAATCCACAAACCTCCTCCCCAAGTCCAGCACACCTAGTGCAAGCCACGGCCCTCAACCAAGCCCAATTCTCACCCAACTCTCCACAGGCCCAGTTCAAACTAATTACTCCCCAGGCCCCTGCTACTGCTTTTAATCAAGCAACCCCCTCTGCAGAGCCCCCAACCGATCCAGCCCAGTATCAAAACCCCGGTCTCCAACCCCACCACCTTATTGGATCCCCACCCGCTTCACCTCCCCCCAACCCGTACCCAGCACCTGGTGAACCCTCTAACCCGATCCCAATCTCACCATCCAACTCTCTTCTCAATACTGCTAACTCCTTGATAGAACCGGGCCTTTGTGATCTAATCAATGATGCCGACTCTCACCCCGCGGTGGCACCACACCTCCGAACTGGTATTGTTGCAACGGCTGCTACGGCAACTAACCCCCAGCCACCACCGCCCGGGTACCACCAGTTCGGCCAGCAGCTCATTGCAGCGGACCCGATGGAAGAAGAGCCGGAGGAGTATTTCAGTGACAGAATCAGCGACCACCTCCCGCTTCCACAAAAAATTGTAAACCCCAATGACTTGAATGAATCTGATTCGGACTCCACCTCTTCTCCAAGCAACCCCTTGCTCGATGCCGAGTACAGAGCAATAGCGGAAGAACTGCAACGAGAGGAGGAAGAGGCCGCCTACCGAAGCGCGATAGCGGACCTCGATCAGGCCCCACTGTTCCTGCCACAGGAGAATAACCACATGACTGATGCAAACTATCAAAGAATGCAGGAGACCGAACCAGGGGCTGATCAGGCCGAGCCTAGGATGGGCGAATTAGAGCCAACAGTAACTGACATGGCACCGCCTCAGGTAATGATTGAGGATTTGACCAGAATTGAAATTAATCAGGATGCGACACCTGAACCGCCACTGCGCCGTAGCGTCCGAATCTTAGAGCGAGGCTCTACCAAGCACTACGGTGTGGAAAAGAAAAGGAAGAATAAAAAGACCGCAAAGGATGGCCAGGGGGTCAAGGGCACGGACTCTGCTCGCCAAGCAGAGATCATCTTAGCGCTGCGTGAGGAGTCGCTCACACCCAACCCTCTGCAACAGAACATCAGTGATGCTATTGAAGTGCATTGTGGCCTCAATTCGGCCACCCCACAGGCTCCAACAGAACAAGAGGTTGGACTTCACACCATGGCCGCACCCATCGTTTCTGAATACCATGAGGGGAATGAAGAAGAATCGGTCCTGGGAGCGCTCGACTTCGATAGTGATGATGATCTCTCCTATGCGGAGGATCTGGGGGGGGAGGGATTCTAATTTAGTCTTTTAAAGGGGATTTGCCTTGGTAGCAGTTTAATTTTGGCAAAAAAGTGTTTGTAACTCTACTCAAGAGCCTTTTCTAATCCCTTTTTTATGATGATGAATGAAACTATATATCCTATTTCTATTTTAAATTGGAATGTACGAGGCTTGGGAGATTTAAATAAATGCGCGGTTATTAGAGACCTAGCATCTTCTAATAACCCGAATTTAAACCAAGAAACAAAATGGAGCAATTGTTCTATCTTTGAGGTAAGACGTGTATGTCCCCCCAAAATTAGACAATTTGCTTCCCGTGATGCGGAAGGATCGAGAGGGGGCATATTACTCGCGTGGAGTGATATATTCACCCTTCTTGATTCTTTTGTTTTTAATTACTCAATCACAGTGGTGATAAAGAGAAGAGACTTTACCTTTATGTGTACAGGAGTTTACGGCCCGCAGGAGGATAGCAACAAACGCTTATTTCTAAATGAGCTGCGATCGATCCGGGCACTGAATGACCTACCCTGGGTTGTCCTCGGTGATTTCAACCTATTGCGCTCTGCGGATGAAACGACGGGTGATACGCCGAACCTGGGCACTGTGATTGATTTCAACACCTTCATCAACGAAACATCGGTACTGGATGTTCCGCTTCAAGGCAGGGCATTCACCTGGTCTAACAAAAGGCCAGTCCCGACTTTCTCCAAATTGGATAGAGTACTCTTATCGTTCCACTGGGACGAATCGGGTGCCTCGTTCGATTTGACGGACCTACCGGCCACCACCTCAGACCATATCCCGTTATTCCTGAAGATCAGGCCACATATCAACCCCACCAAGCGCGGCTTCAAGTTTGAGACATTCTGGCTCAAATACCGAGACATTCACACAGTCGTGGCAAGTGCATGGGATTCAGTCCATATAATAAATCCGGTTAGAAGGATGCAACAGAAAATTGTGGCGATACAAAGAGAGCTGCTGACTTGGGCACTGGAGAAGTTCAAAAATAGAGATACCTACTTGGTGAGATCTAAGTGGGTATTACAGCAGCTCGACAGGGTAGAAGAACGGCGACAACTTAATTCAATCGAGTTTAGGCTGCGAATAAGATTATGCGAGCATATTTTCGAACTTGCGACCGACAAGGAGGAAAAATAGAGACAGCGGTCGGGGTGCACTTGGCTGCGACTAGGGGATAGAAATACAAAGTATTTCCATTCGCTAGCCAATGGGAGGAAAAATTCTAACTCGGTCACTTCAGTCACTCAGGATGATCATGGAAATACCCTACCTCATCACTAACGGACGCAAACTAACCTACCGATTTTGATACACGACTATTTCCGTGATATCTTAGGCCGTCAGGCTACACATCCGGGTCATTTCGACCTTCGGGGCAAGATCGGGCCTTCATATGCAGAAGACCTCGGTTGCTTGGATAACCCAATACCGGACACAGAGATTCAACAAGCACTGAATGACATGCCGCGAGGAAAGGCCAGTGGTCCCGACGGATTACCGGTTGAGTTTTACCAGTCCTTCTGGGATATAGTCAAAACAGATGTCATCGATCTAGTGCGCGCCTTCGGTGCGAACAAGATCTCACTGAATTGCATCAACAAGGCCTC
Organism: Carex parvula; assembly: GCA_025461045.1. Classification (NCBI taxonomy): domain Eukaryota; kingdom Viridiplantae; phylum Streptophyta; class Magnoliopsida; order Poales; family Cyperaceae; genus Carex; species Carex parvula. Next base: position 44,356 of record JAJGRW010000801.1, read on the forward strand.
AATCACTATGATCCCAAAGAAAGCCAACCCAACCCGGATTGCGGACTACAGGCCAATCAGTGTAATAAATACCATAGCCAAACTCCTCACCAAAATCATGGCAAATCGCCTGCAGCCACACCTGCAAAAACTGGTTTCGCAGAGTCAGACGGCATTTGTCAGAGGTAGATCTCTAATGGAATCCTTTCTCTCTGCAAGGGAGTTCTTGGGATTTTGCACAAAGCAAAAACTGCCTTCAGTCCTTTACAAGGTGGATTTTGAGAAAGCTTTTGATACGGTGAGCTGGTGCTTTTTGACAAATATCCTCGTGGAAAGGGGATTTCCGCCGGGATGGATTTCGGGCGTACTGGGAATTCTCAATTCCTCCTCATCGACGGTTAGGGTCAATGGGGCACACACTAATTTTTTCCGGCATAAAAGAGGGCTCCGACAAGGTGATCCACTCTCCCCGATGCTTTTTATTCTGGTCGCCGACTCCCTAAGCAGATTTATAAAAAATGTTGAGCATATGATGCCCCCGCATGCATTTATGCCACCGAAAATCATCCAGTATGCTGATGACACCCTCATTATCAGTGAGGCTCACCCTACCACTCTGAAATTAATCTCGGAGGTACTGAAGGTCTATTCCAAAATGTCGGGTCTCAGGCTGAACCCGGCCAAATCAACCTTTGTGCCAATAGCATTACCACCGGGATCTATTGCCACGGTAAAGGCCATCCTTAGTGCGAACAGATCAGATTTACCCATTAGGTACCTGGGACTGCCACTAATGGTTAGGAAGCCGCGAAAGATGGACTTCCAGCCAATGCTGGAGGCGGTCCAGGGACGGTTAGAGGGCTGGACGTCAAATTTCTTGTCCTATGGGGGGAGGGTAACACTGGTCAAATCGGTCCTCTCGGCAATGCCATTACACTACATGCAGGCACTGCAGGTTCCGATGGGGGTCATTAAGCACATCGACCGAATGCGACGGAACTTTTTATGGAAGGGCAAGGACCCGTGCAAAGGCATCCACTGCTTAGTGAATTGGGTCAAGGTTTGCGCATTAAAGGAGAATGGAGGTTTGGGTGTAATCGATTTGCAGTGTCAGAATCGAGCTCTCCTAGCTAAGTGGATATGGGAGATCGAACATAGACCGCAGGGTTTGTGGGCAACGACGCTCAGTAGGATACACGGAGTCACTACAGCTAACCATCTACACTTAGGCGGGGCCAACTCCCCCTTTCTTCGGGAGCTGTCTACTCTAATTCCATTCTTCTCGTGCTCTGTTCAGTACGATAATGGGTTAAAGTGGCGATGGTCGCCCTCGGGACTCTTCACATGCTCATCCGCCTACAAAACTTGGCACCAGACTGGGGTTCTTTCACGCATCCATGCCGCCCTTTGGAAACTGAAAGCACCAATGAAGGTTAGAATTTTTATTTGGCTCATGCTTCAGAACAAAATTCTCACACAGCAAATTTTGTCAAGACGGGGCTGCGTGGTACAATCGGGTTGCCATCTTTGCGGTATGGGGGGATTAGAAACACGGGACCACATCATGTGGTCCTGCTCATATGCGGAGAGGTTCTGGAGGGGGTTGTTTGCGCACTATAACATGCATGTCGCAACTGGTGGATCAATAAAACAGAGATGGGACATAAACAATCGTCGAGGTACGGTGTTATCAAGATCTCGGGATAACACGGTCTGGGCGGCAGGGGCGTGGGCGCTGTGGAGGGAGAGAAACAGGCGTTTCTTTTCTAACAAGAGAAAACCAGTGCATATCTTGATTAATGATACAACGCTTGAGGTTATTGGGTGGACTCGTTTTACATAGGTCGGGGGGAAGCCAGGGAGCCTTATATGTGGCTCTCCTGGCGGCTATTTTTGCCAGATAATGTAAATATTTATTTTTCAGTATCGGCGGCAGAATCACTAACTTTAGTGATTAGGCTTGTAATTAAACGCTTTCTTTTATCAATATATTGTTGACGGTACTCAACCGTCAACCTTAAAAAAAAAATGATTTCACTTGTAATAGAAAAAATTGCTTAGATTTTATGTAATACTAAGTTCATTATTATTTTTTTCTTTCGGATAATTCCTGTATATTTGGGGAGTAATTAATTCTTTACGACCTTTAAAGCGGAAGAAAAATTATGTACTGTATGAGAGAGCCAAATTCTTCGTTATAATTTTTCTAATTTTACCAAAATTAAAGAAGTTCAGCTCTCCTTTAACAATTTAGTATTTGGTTTTGAAGGAAAAAATATACAAACTCCTTTAAAGAACATTTAATGGGAACCGGTTGGTGGTTAGATAGTACTACGGCTTTTACTCAATCAAAGAGTTGGTGCACTACTATTTAGTGTCCTTTAAAGTGGAATACTGTTAAAGACCTCTAGTCAATATAAAGTTAAATTAAACATTAAATTTCTCAATATTTAATTTTTGATCCTCATTACTACACTTCTTAACACAGTATATAATACGTAAGAATATTTAGTCTTTCAATTTGAATAATTTTATCAAATATCCGACATTTTTAAAACATCAAACAAAATACTATTTCTTGAAACTTATTAACAAAATGTCTTTATGGAAACCAATTAATACACATTCTTCTTAATTAACTCTCATTCCCCTTCTTATCATTTAATTTATTTTTGCTAGCATATGACACAGAATAAATCCCTTTGATAATTATTGGACATTCATCGAATTTACTCTTAATCCAACAGCTCTAATTAATGGATCAGATTGACTCCTTTTTTTCTCCAAAAGTTACAGCTACAGAAACTTCAGCACCTTTTGTAGATAAAAAGTGAAAAGCAATGACAGAAAGAGTTTTAATATAAGAAACATGAGTCTGTCCATCTCACTATCCAGGTTATAGACATCTTTAGTTTCAACAAATGTTAGTTATAATTAGTTATATATTTAACAAAATTAGTTAATTATTAAATGGACTAACTAATGTGTCAATAATATATGTATATAGCACTATAAAATCATCAGGATTGTTTAACTGAATAATAAAGCAACAAAAAATCATCGCCAAAATCTAACTGGTAGAAGACTTAAATGGTCTTGTCAAAACATTGTTTACAATTAATAATGATAACCAACCATGTAAGATTCATATATATATAACACTACATATACTTTTTTAGTTATAAATTTTGTATATATTAAAAATTGTGTGACTAATTAATGCAGTTATGTAATTATTAATTATTTACTTGTAATATTTAACTAAATATTATGAGCAATTTATTTATTAAATATAATTAAAAATAAAGATGTTCAAAAATAGATCGTACAGTACCCACTCAGTAGAAAAATGCATCTACAGCACTTACATGGGTTCAACTCCGAAACCGTATACTCCTAGATACCGGACCGAGTACAATAAGCGTTGGCAAACTCCCAACCGAGTGATTGAAATTCGGTGTCTATTTAGATATAGGCCAGGAGTCTGTTTTGAGATTCGTGTCAAACAAACTAACAACTCAGATATTGCACTGGATTGAATCATTCAACTCGTGCACATTAAATTCTAATACAATTCAGGCTCCCTGGGAGTCAAGTAGTCATTCAACTCGTGCAGATGGGCGGGTTCCACCAGCATAATGGAGACATTAAGAATGGGAGGACGGATTTTTTTTAAAAACAGTAAATAAAATAATAAAAGTTAAAGAAACGACATGATTGCTTCGTTTGTTATAAAAACAGCAAAAATCGAATACGGGATTCGG
>JAJGRW010000801.1:51997-251359 GCA_025461045.1 Carex parvula
ACGAAATTATACTATAATACACTAAAAAGAACTAATTTACTCTAAATACAAACTAAACTAAATAATTCTAGACAAAAATAATAAATTTCGGATTTTTTTTCAAATAAAAAATTTAACTACATACCTAACGAAACTTGTAGATCTGAAGTTCTTCTTGTTCTTCTCTCAAAATTATACTAAAATATGTGATTAGAATAAAAAATGATGAAGATTGGAGGTGGTTAAAATTTGGTTTTTGGTTTTCTCGGGTAGGGATGAAGCTCTCTGTTGGGAGAATGAAGAAGGAAGAAGGAGGGGACTGGGTTAAATTCTTTGGCTTCACCGAATCCCCTATTCGGTTAAGCCAAAAAAGCTAAATAAAAAAAGCAAAAAAATCGAAAATCGCCTTCACCGAATCCGGGATTCGGTTAAGCCAAAAAAGGAAAAAAATCAACTTCACTGATCCCCTATTCGGTTAAGCCAAAAAAATGGCTTATAGGATCTTCTGTGGCAACCCACTGTATCCCCTGTTAAAACCGCCAGCTTAACCGAATAGCGTATTCGGTGAAGCGAAAAAATAACTTAACCGAATCCCGGATTCGGTTTTTGCTGTTTTTATAACAAACGAAGCAATCATATCGTTTCTTTAACTTTTATTATTTTAATTACTGTTTTTAAAAAAAATCCTGGGAGGACACTACCTGAAGTAGTTGGATTCATTATTAGTCATTTTTCTCTTGCAGCTTTGCCAATGCGTGCTCTGTATGCCTGATCGTGAGGTGTATATTTCATAAAAGAAAGGCAAGTTAAAATAAGATTTTGTATTGCGGTACTTCTCGAAAGATGCTACAGAAAACTTCATATGATTTTGCCAGCAGTACAGCGTAAGCAGAGGCTTCTCCTTTTGATCTCTTGCTACAACTTGTGTGAACGCCTTCATGATGCCACATTTGATGAATGGGTCGAAATCATTTTTTTCATTTTGTTTTTCTTTAAGGAATTCTAAGATAGAAATTCCTATATAGTTATCTAACTATAAAAAAAGAAAGCAAGAATATCCATAAAAGATTTTATATTCGAATTTTAAACCTTCAATTTCTTACACGAGGCAGTGATTTTAGTCAAATTAAGAAAATTGTTTATTTTTTCTTTTTAATGAAAGCTTTGAATCGTATGGCTGAAGTTTTTCCATTATTTTTTTTTTTCCTAATTCTACATTTAGAAAGCTGATTGTATCGCCTAAAAGTTATATATTTTATGCACTTTAATTTTTTTTGTATAATTGTTAGGAAGAAGGTTTGAATGTCCTCATTTTTTGTCTCCAACATGTCGCTTTTTTTAATATTCTAATATTAAAATTTGTAAGATGTTTTTGTTCTAATAATAAAAATTCTAAGAATAGTGTGATCTATATCATTTTTTTATAGATGCAAATAAAAAAATATATTATTTTATTTTATTATTATGTTGATCAATATATTGAAAAATCAACATCCCAAATTATCAATATCAGTGTTTTTTGCAAGAATTTGATGCCAATTAAAATAAAATCGAAATATTGTAGTATTTTCCATATGCATAAAGAAAATAATAAATATTTCATATTTAACCATTTTATTTTGATATTTGAGTTTGAAATATTAAATTACTAAAGTTTAAAAACTAAGATATTTGAATTATTCTCTATTTTTAAATATTATGATAAGACGATTTTTTTTGTAAATTCAGATCAGACGAAATGATATCTTGTGGCACATGTTTTCATAATGGAGAGACAATTTAAAATTTAATTTTGCATTGCCATGCTTTTTGAAAGATGTCACAGAAGAACTTAATCTGCTTGCGTCAGCAGGACAGCGTAAGCAGAGGCTTCTATGTTTGATCTTTTGCTTCCACTTGTTTGAACACCTTCATGTTGCCAATGATAAACGAGCAAATATCGTTCTTGTTTTTTTAACGAAAACTTTGACTACATCCAATATTAATGGAGTGGCAGAAGTTTTTCCACTAAACAAGTCATTGAACGTTGATTAATTGGACTGCTTAAATATTACAATTTATGTACTATAATATGTTTTGCATAATTTTTAAACCAAGTTATTGCACATAATTTATTATTATACATTTGTATCTCATGTCGTTATTTGATGTTCCAAAGCAGCAGCAATTTTATTTAGATATAAAAGTGTAGCGTTGAAATTTGTACTGAATATGCGACTCGTTTCTAAATAATTCCAATTGGGTACCATAATTATATATATTGTTTTACGAGGGTACAGTACGCCGTTTCCATAATCTAAGGCTGGTAAGAGTATCATTGTTTTATGAAATACTCTATCCAAACAACTATATTTGTGAACGCACAGTTTATAGCAATACTCCGATTGAGTTAATTAAGATGCAGAATTCATGACTGTGAGGTGAATGGGATTACATATTGTTTTATTGTGATCGTGATGGTATAAACTTATGAGAATAGAGTACACTAACATGAGTTTAATTGTAATTGCAATGAACTTAGAAACAACAACATTACTTTACAATATAATATAATAATACGACAAAAAAATAATTTACAAGCAAAGAAGGAAATAATATTATTTAAAATTTATTAGGGGGCAAACCGCAAACGATAAAGAGTTTAAACTTTCTATACGAGTAGAGGAATTACGATCTGGATTCAGTTATGTCTTTGCAATATTACAAATTGTTACTCTTTTGGACTTTTCGCAGTAAGTTTACAAGCAAAGAAGGAAAGAATAATATTTTGAAATTTATCCGGGGTCTTTTGAAATTACGACCTGGTTGTCCTTTCTTGTTAATTACCATTATATCCTCTCTACCTGTGCTCATACTCATAGCTAATCTCTAACTGTCCAATTTTTATCTTATCTTTTCTTTTCTGTACGGAGCTGGAATGACTTGGCGTAACATGGTTTTCCATTTCATTTGCAAGAGGGTTTGGGCTTTAATAGATTTTGGGCCACGTTTTTTCTTGAAACACTTGACTTGATGGATTTGAACTTCAACCAATTTTGGGCTATCTTTTCCTTCTCTCTCCCTTTCTAAAATTCATGTATAATCCAATCGATAACTCGATTTATCTCCATTAACCTGGGAGGTGATTGGATATATAATCCGATTTTGTATTGAAGAAATTATATCCTACATCTCAAAATTATGTTCCGTAGCTTATTTCTTGTAATTTGCTGCATCTGTTTGGTGAAGAACAGGGTACTAGGGATTGATTGTATCAATTTTAGGAACAACTCGAAGAAGATGAAAAACTAGCTTTGGGAAAGTTGAACAGGGTATTTGGTGAAGAACAGGGTATTAGGGATTGATTGTATCAATTTTAAGAACAGGGTATTAGGGTATTATGGCGAGAGAGAGAAAGTTGGACTATCAAGCTTTGGGAAATAAAAGTCTCATACCTTTATTTTCAAACTTCAGGTTGTTGATCCGACTTTTTAACACGATATCCATATTAAAATGTGGATGTAAACAAAATTTTACATTTTGTAAAAAAGATTTACAGTTTCCTAGAAATTTTTATTAATTTTTTTTACTAAATTAAAACCCTGATTTTCTAAAGTTCTAAACAAATAATAAAAAATTTCCAAAATTTGGTTTCCAAACACATTTTAATATATAGATTATATTGAACGTATTTACAGCATTTGGAGACCAAATTTTATATTTTTTTACTCTTTTTTAAATATTTTTTTGGAATTTTGAACATAACTGTTTTTCAGAATTTTTAACTTTTTTATATTTTATTATTAAAAAGAGATTTTCAAATATTTCCAAAAAATAGTAAAAAGTTTCCAAGCACATTTTAATACCAAGAACATTTTAATAGTAAAAAGCTACTGAGACACCTTGAAGTTCAAAAGCTGATAATTGAGTACAGCTATCTAGGCCCGTTAGCCTTGGGCGCTAGAACGAGAATGAAGCACATACATTTTGGTGATATGGCTGATAACTAACCAGACTATTTAATTTTTCAATGTCTTACTTCAAAAAGATTAGAAATTAATATTCCAATATAAATTAACAAAAGCATCTGCGAAAATCTGGCCCATTCATAAGAGTGGAAGGTTCAGTAAGAAAAGAAACATCATAATTGAGAAAGTCCAAGCAACCAAGTTCGTATTAAAAATGTTCCATAATGTCATAAATAAAAAGAACATAAAACGGAAAAAAAATGCTGCTTGAAGCAAATAAGCCAGACGTCAAGCTACATGAGGGCCAGGCAAAAGATGATCAGGAAAGACACAGCATATGGTACCCCTATAGAAAAACTAATCCATGAATAATTAGCAAATTTAGAATATGAATATCCCAAACCTGCAACAACAAACACGGCAGGAGATCCTACAAGCAGAGTGATAACAAGGAGGAGGATGGCGATAGGCAAGCAAACTGGAGCAAGCGTCACATACAACCCCAATCCAAATGCGACAACCATACTACTAGCTGCATACAGAAATGAATTTGTTGCAAACTTGATTAAGCCTTTGTCAAATCGACCTGGCAGATTGCTCGCTATAAGTACGAATAAGCTTAAGAATCCGTGTATAAATGCCAAGGCGTTTGCTAGAACAAATGCTCGAAACATATATCGTCTCCCTAGAACTGGTGTACCGTCATCTTGGTTATAACCTCCGGGTATTGCGAAAGCGGCTGCAAATGCTACAGTTGTGATAAGTACAGCGCCCAGTCCTATGACTTGAGTTATCTCCCATCTATTTTCCAATGGTGAAACCATTACATCGTCAAACCACTTTTTTGTAAATTTAAAACCTTCTTCCTCAATGTACGGGCCAACAGTGTCATCATCAATATCCTGTAAGAGATCACAACAGATATCAAAGTTGCTTTTTGACAAATAACACTTACGTAACTAACAGATATCAAGTTCCAACATGAATAATTAAATTTTCCAAATGGGAGAAGATAAATATTTGTGTTATTGGGTCATACTACAATACACTGAAAAACTTCTAATAATTTTAATCTCCAGACTCAGTAAAGAAAAAATCGAAGATTTCATATTTCTAGCGCTCAATAATTATGACAATTAAATTTAATAGATTTGGTACCAGTAAAGCTAAATGTTGAATATTTTCTTTATTTGGCCATTGTAAATCGAACGGTTAAGATCAACTCGAATAATTTTTTAACCAAAAAATGGTGTAATAGAGTATAATTCATATTTGTGTTGTTTATCCAAAAATAATAAATGGTGTACTGGAGAAGAATAGGATGTTAAAAAAATTGTGCTAATTTAGTAAATGGTAATTAGTAATTGACGCTATAATTAGTGCTAATTTTTAAGATTCGAAAAGTCAAATTCAATAATCATTTAAAGGCCGTAATCCTCACGTCCTAATCTGTACTGTGCAGCTAGAGAAGATTAGGACACCACTATTGAGAATAACAGAGATTTCGTGGCAATTTTTGTGCCCAACATATATGAAGTTTTTTAATTTTTACGTAACGAGTTAGATAGTCCTCTTCTATTTATTGGGAAAATAACCTTGTGACATTATTCTAAGAGTGAGGCTATGATATTGCGTATAACGCACTTTGATCTGTACTATGAATGCATATTTCTATTTTCAAAGTTCAAACAGTCAATTTGAACCGCTCAATATGATCTTCACTTTTAAATAGGTACAAATCACATGATCTAAAAATTTTGGACCAGCCGAATCTAGCGATTTTGTAACTATATCTAAAAAATAGTAAAACAATTCTAAAAAAATAAATTTTCCCTCCAAGTACATTTTCATATGGAGATCATAATGAACGGTTTTGTCAACTATTTGGACTTTAAAAATATAGTTAAATAGTACTAATCAAAGTGCGCCATACATAGTACCATATCCTCACTCTTATCCTAATACGAACTAATTAGACCCATCTAATGATATTATTCCGAATATTTTGGTAGCACAACTTTCTGATAAATTTATCCAAAAATATATATTGTTCTTTATGTCTAATATTAAAAGTGCCAGTAGAATTTGCTTATACTACGAACATTTAGCCCCATTGCCGCATCGACACTGAAACTATTATGCATCCCTAATTATCTAATTTCCTAGTATGTATTTTACGTGGTTGGTAGTTTAGTGGTAGCAACACACGAGATAACTAAAATAAATAAGAAATAATTTTCTGATGTAATTGTTAATTTAAGATACCTTATTAGTTTCTTCCAGTTTCTCCCAGGAAAGTTGGAGTGGTGTTAAGCCTTGCGTGTTTTTGACTGTTTCTGCAATGAGATTCATCTTGTTTTTCCAAATAGCTAACATAGCACCCTTGTGTCCGTTCATTGCTGCAATGTGCAATGGTGTATTTCCTTCATAATCTTGTGCATTATTCATTCTTGCAATTATTTCTCGAACACTGGTGTTTTCAAATATCTCCTCAAAACTATAGGTCGTGCCCTCTTCTACGGCAACGTGAAAAAGGTTTCTTCCGTGAGGATCCAGCAACTCGACACACTCAGGGTACTTTTCCATTAAATGCAATACCAATTCCTTATTGCTCGTTCTTGCGGCTAAATGAACTGGGAACATTCCAGTTGAAAATTGGGTGTATGCCAGAGCATGGTCCTGTTCTAACATGGCCTGTACCATCTTAGTATAGTTTTTGTCTATTGCTATGTTCAATGCAGAAAACATACTGTTGTTGACCCTGTAAACGGCTTCAGGGTCCAACTTCATCAACGCGAGGCTAATACCAATATGGTTGTATGTAGCGGCAACGTGTAGGGCTGTGTCCCCATTTTCATTTTTTTGTTCGAGAGCATCCTTCACGGCATCAGGATCAATTTGAATGAGGTTGTGGATGACATTCTCGTTTCCGACTTTCGCAGCACACTGCAGGGGTGTCTCTAATTTTTTGTTTGGCGATTTTAATAGTAACACATCTCTTCGGAAAACCATCAAAGCGAGCTCGTTGTGCCCTTTAGTAACAAGTAGGTGAAGAACGGTGTCTCCATAACGTGTTGCACTTTGGAGTTCGGATTGGACAGTCTGGTGTTCTGTCTTTATTTGTTCGGGAGCAGAATGTGAAGCCTCTATTGTCACCTGATTAGACAATGCAAAATTTAATTAAGTCATATGTTTCAAAAGAAAATGATTTGTAAAAGAACTAACAGCTATAAGTTTTTAATTACATCTATTTAATGCGTGTTATATGTATAAAGTGACTTTAATTATAAGCTTTATATTGTATATATGATTGTGTAGGAAATTTGAGTTGTTCTACCCAAGATGAATGAACCTGATATATAAACTTCACAGAATGTCATAAAATGAAAAAAAAATCAGTGCTGGATCGTGAATTTATACAAAATAAACATTAAATAATGATCTTTGGACTTGTATATGAATTAGTAAGGACTCATTAGCGTTGAAATTCATATTTTTGTCAAGTATTTATTTTTAAATTAGTATTTGTGATGTATTATAATAAGAGTAAGTCTATATGCATAGCACAATTTGGTCCGCAATACGGATCAATATTTTCATTTTCAAAATCTTAACGGTCGATCCGAACCATTCAACATAATTTAAATATGAATATATATTTGCAGACCAAATTTTATATTGTTTGGAATTCTTTACTATTTTTTAAGATAGATAGAAAATGACTGTTTTTGGATGGTCCAGAATTTTCAGAGCAAGTGATTTTCTACCTATCTTAAAAAATAGTTAAACAATTCTAAAAAATATAAAATTTGGTCTGTAAGTACATATTCATATGGGGATCATGTTGAACGGTTCGAATCGACCGTTAGAATTTTGAAAATGAAAATATTAATCCATATTACGGACCAACCTGTGATATGCATAGTACCATAGACTCAATCATATAGTGGATTCTTGATTAGTTTGAGTATTGGACGATGCTTAAAAATGTTTAGATGCATTAGAGTCTTAGAGATGTAAAGAGATTTTTAACGGGACCAACAGGATCTTGTACAGAATTTTTTTTATATGCAACGAAATATTGAATTAAATAATGAAAAAAAATGAGGTCGATTATATAACTTTCTATCAGCACTTTTTTTTTTTTTTTTTGTCTTCCACTAAAAACACAAATCCCAAATTACTAAATCAAACAAACATAGGTCATGCGTGCATGCGTAGGCCAACAATTAAGTACTCTCTTTTTGAGAAAGTAGGTTGAGGCCTACTATTTTCCATTTATTATAAAGTACAAAATAAAAAGATTTACAAGTTATAGCAGTAATGTATTGTAATCAAGGGAAAAGTAACAAGAAAATGTCAGAGAACCCCAGACTCAAAGTACAAATGCAAGTGACCAACAATATTTAGCTTGTCAGAAAAAAAGGTCTCGAGATTTCTTATTATTGGAATGGAATATGTAGAAATAATACGTGATCTTGGTCATCGGAGGGACTTAAAGAGTATGTTCTGACCATGACGAAATTATTGAGGTTAATATTAATTCAGTTATTTAAAATAAACACTAATTCAACTTTATGATTGGAATAGCAAAACAACCAGGTGACTATTTCGGCCACTATTTACGACAGGACCATCCAAGAAATTGGTTTCCCTCAAATATTACCTTGACTTCTTTTTTTCGATCGTTCTTTTCTCGAGACGTTGCATTAATTATAAAAGGAACAATTTCTATTGTACCAATACAAACTTTTAAAATAACTAATTTTCTCCGTCAACACCATAATATTCAACATCCTCATAAAAACTTAAAAAAAATTCTTCTATCTCCTTTTCTTTATTTAACTTTTTATTTAATTATTTTTAAAATTGATTTGACAAATATAACATTTATTTTAAACGGAGGGATTCTTTATTCTCCAATAATTACTCCTCTGCTCATAGGATACAAACAAACTCTTACTTAAAAAATAGATTCGATGATATGAAGATGACAATTGTACTTTTCAGTCCATTTACTTGATAATCTGAAAGAGACTAAGACTGTGCTCCAGAGTACCCTCATTAAAAGAAAGAAAAGAGAAGGAAGGTAGAGCGACGAGACCGGACCTGACCAAAGTCGTTCACCTTCTCCTGAAGAGAAAAATCAGAGAGGGACATGAGGGGAGTGAAGGAGAGAGAGGGTAAAGTTGCTATACGTCACCCTCAAATCAGGTCTACACAGAGTAAACACGTCTCTGATCCCTTTCTCTCCTTCTCGTTCCTTCCCTCTACCTTTGGTCTTTAGGAGCACACTCTAATGGACCAATCTTCGAGAGCTTTAGTTCGTCTCTTCGTTCCCACACAGACTGACATTTGAAGCTACTCAGAAATAATTAGTTCGAATAAATATTATATTATAGGGAGCGCCTAGTTAATTATAGGAAGCTACTCAGAAATAATTACCCAAACGTCCCCCATGCATTAATTATCTGATGGACCCCTAACTATATGGGGGGACCACTAACTACTTGGGGGGACTGCCTAATTAAATACTTAATATGTTGTATATTTGAAAGATTTTAGAATCGGCTCCGCAAATATATAATATCAAGTATTTATAATAAAAAACTGAACATATCAACTTTCTTTCATCTCTCTCATCATACACCCATCTTTTGCACGCTTTTAGAAGTGATTTTTTTTCGTTCAATTTTGTCCATATTTCTGATGATCTGTGAGGAATTTTGTGAATCTAAAACCACAAACATCTTCAATGCAATTTTATTTTTCAAATGAGATCCATGATAAAGTATTTTTGGGTTCTCTGTCACGTAAGTATTGATACCTCGTCGTGCAAGTATTGATACATCGTTGTACAAAAATTCATACCTCGTTGAGCAAGTATTTATACCTCGTCATGCAAGTATTCATATCTCGTAATGCAAGTGTAAATAGTTCATGTGTCAAGTGTTTGTAATATGGCACTGGATGACATCTGAAAGAATTAATATCAAGTATTGCAAGTATTATACCTTGTCATGCAAGTGTAAACAGTTCATATGTTAAGTGTTTGTACCTATGTTACTCGGATACTTCAGATTGGGCTTCGTACCCGTATCAAACACATATCCGATACCGATACGCGCCCGATACGTATCCGACACACCAGCTGGCGTATCCTTAATCCTTTGATACGGTCTCCGATACGCTCTGACTCGTCTGGATATGCCTGGATATGCCCGGATACGCCTGGATACATTTGGTCCACAGTGCATCGCGCCAAGGTACGTGAGGTGGTCCACCGTGCACCGCGCTAAAAAAAAAAATTTTTTTAGCCGCTGCAGAGATTCAAAGAGGGGTTCTGTGGCTTAACACCCATAGCCCTCTACCACTAGACTACTTTACATTTGTTGTTATAAGAGAGTATTTATTATATTTAATCTATATTTTGCTATAGTGTTGTATTTTGATATTTAATTTATAAAATACAAGTGTTGAATTAATAATATAATTAAAATAATAAAAAATATTATATATAATAGGTGTATCGTATCCTTGATTTTTGAAAATTACCGTATCGCCGTATTCGTATCGTATCTGATATGATACCCATACCCGTATCCATGCAACACAGGTTTGTACCTAAAAGATTCTATTATATTTTTTTTTTCCATATGACACTGGATGATATCTGAAAGTATTAATATCAAGTATTGCAAGTATTAATACCTCATAATACAAGTATGAATAGTTCATGTATTAAGTGTTTGTATCTAACAGATTCTATTAATTTTGTTTCCTTATGGTATTGGATAACGTTTGAAAGTATTAATATCAACTATTGCAATTATTCATATCTCGTTATGCAAATATGAATAATTCATGTATCAACTGTTTCTACCTAACAGATTATAACAAATATTAATATTTTTTTTATCTGAAAATATTAATATTAAATATTACAAGTATTATATTTTGTCTTACAATTATTTATATCTCAATAAACAATACAAAATAGTATTTGAAAAGAAACATAGTTGGACGAGAGGCATAGTCGGAATAACAAATTATTCATTGCATAATTTTTAATCCAAAAAACTCAAGGAACAAATAAGAAAGGTTTGTGCGAGTTAGAGGTTAAATAAGATATATTGAAATTTTTAAGGGCAAATTAAGAAACCCAAGAGTTTTTTAAGGGTACATAGAAAATTAACCAAATTATATAGAAAACCAGTTCATAAAACAAACAAAAAGAAAAAAGCAACAATTCTTTCAAAACTCTCAATAGAAATCATAGACGCATAAGTTAAATTGTTGAATTATTTTTTTTACCGAGTACAGCGACGGAATTTAAAAAAAATTGAAAAAAGAAAAGAACTTTTGATAGGCTCATTACTTCTGGCTAAGAAAAATCCGGCGCAGGACTCGATGAAATTTGATTAGGTGAGAAAAGATTACAAGAACTCAATTTGGGGGCGACAAAGAGATAAGCCTAAACTCAATTTGGGGGCGACAAAGAGATAAGCCTAAACTCAATTTGGGGGCGACAAAGAGATAAGCCTAAACTCAATTTGGGGGCGACAAAGAGATAAGCATTGTAATTGGCAAATCTTTCGATAGAAAGAGACGGAGTCATGCTCCAGCGCGACTTGGGTTTTTATTTTTTGAGGATTAATTGGATGAGAGACGATTAGAGGTTTAAGTGAGTTTGAGGATTTGACGGGAAAAATTGGTTTTTATTTTTTAGGGAACTGAGTTTTAGCGCGTTGACTGAAACTATTGGGAGCGTAGGGGATTGGGTGATGGAAGAAGATACAATTACTCCATGAAATTCTTCATCAACAGACTAACAGAGTGAGAAGAACATTTTTAAATATTAACATGTGACAAGCAGCTATTTGAAGAAGGATTATTGCTAGATACTGATGATACGTACCATTGGATAGGAAAGTGCATTCAGTTGTCGAGGTCTGTTTAGAATTGATGTCTTTGCAAAATCTTTTTCTTCTGTCAAAACCTACAATTTAGCAAAGATACATATATTAATATTTATATTTATATAAAAAGAGTATTATCTGGTACAAAATGATTAACCAGCCAACAAAGTTTAGGCCTAGCGTCCCTGATATATAATAGTCGGTGATAGTTTAAAGAATCTTTCAGTAATAATATTGAATTGCCTATCTTTTATGTAAAAATTACCTTGTTCTGAACAAAAAAAAGAAAAATCTCTTAAGTTAAAATTTTAGTAGCCAGACCTATGTTAAAAAAAAAGATGTACTTAAATATTTAGATGCAGACTAGAAAAAATATAATAAAAATTATGACAACAATAAGAAGAACAACAGCAAAAGTTAATAACTGTAATAATATAAATAAAATAAAAAAACTAAATGAAATATATATTGTTTAATTTAGTATTACTTCACGGCGCCAGCTCAATATTGTGTTTAATTTCGTATGTGCTTCCCCATTTAGTTTGATAGAATACAAACATTATATAAGCCAAGAATAATTTCTGAAATATTACCTGGATTTTTGTTTGTTCTACCGGCTGTAGTCCAAGACGTGGTATTAATACATCACGGTTGCCTTCTATTGCTGCCAAGAAAAGATCAACAGGCATAACTGGACGTAATTCGGGCACCATTTGACTTTCAGATTTTATGCTTTGGGAGGAAGACATGGTTATTATTATAGCTATCACGTTTAGCTAGCTTGAATTTCTCTTACTTGATCTATGGCAATGCAGGATAGTTTGTTAATTGGGTGATGATTATATATATAGTGGAGTCTGAGAATCACTAATTAATGTGTTATATTTATTTAAGTTAACTTATGACCGGTAGCATGTTGCATCACAGGGGAATATTATATAGTTAGGGGGGTGGGGGGGCTATATTTATTAAATTTAACTTATTACATACCGACCGGTAGAATATTGCATCATTGGGATAGAACTTAACTGGGGAAACCTTTCGTCTCTCTTCCTTATCTTTTATATAATTTCATGTTCTCTCAAATTTATTTATTTTTAATTTTTTTTTAAAATCACCTATATATATTTATTATAATACACGTTTCACGGCCTTTTTTTATTTGTTTTTTTGGTCCTTTTATTCATATATTTTGTCACAACTACTCACAATCATTCCACAAGATGGACAATTCCGCCGCCCTAATTATAAGCGCAAGGCTGATTCACTGAATTATGCTGTCCTGTCTGTATGAAACTTTGCCATTGCGTGGTCTGTATGGCTGATCGTGTGGCATATATTTGACAAAGCAGAGGCACGTTGAAATGGGATTTTGTTGTTGCCGGGCTATTCCAAAGATGTTATAGAAGAACTTGCTCTTCTGGCGTCAGCAGGACAGGGTAGGCAGAGGCGGCTTCAGTTTCTGTTCTTTTGCTTCAACTTGTATGAACGCGCGTCTTCATGTTGCTAAATTCATTAATGGAGCAAGAATAGTTTTCTGTTTGAGTGAGGCTATGTTGCTATGCATAGCACGGATGGAGTTCGTGCTACGGTTTAAAATTTGACTTTTCAAAATCGTAACGGTCGATCCGAACCGTTCAACATGATTATAAAATGAATATGTACTTGCAAACCAAATTTTATATTTTTCTGAATTTTTTTACTATTTTTTCGAAAATCACTTGATTTGAACATTGTGGACCATCCAAAAACAGCGTATCTAAAAAAATAGTAAAAAAATTCGGAAAAATGTAAAATTTGGTTTGCAAGTACATATTCATTTTATAATCCTGTTGAACGGTTCGGATCGACCGTTACGATTTTAAAAAGTCAAATTTTGAGCCGTAGCACGGACCCCATCCATGCTATGCATAGCACCATAGCCTCACTCTTTCTTTTTTATTTTTGTTAACAAAAGCTTTGAATTCATATTGGATTTCAACTTCAACGAAAATTCCCTTTTCTCTCGCTTTCTTAAATTAAAATTATAGATAGCAATTAATAATTAATGATTGGATCGATTACTTGATCTATCTTACAATATTAATTTGTTCCCTTCTCCCTCCTCTTGTTTCACAAATAGCTTATCTCTTCTATATGCAGATTTTGAAGATGAATTCACTGGCCTTTTGGCTTTAATTAGGTCAGTACTATCTTAAATTTCAAGCCGGAATTATTCCAAATCAGAATATTGAATATGAACTTCCAGAGTAGAATAGATGATCAAACAAAAAGGGTACTGGGATGGTGCTTTGACCTCAGTCACTGCCTTACCCATTTTAGGCAATATTGTCAATATATATATATATATATGCACTCTGATTACACTGTTTATTTATGTCCTTCAACCCAACATTTTCTCATTTTTCCATGATTTATTTAAATTAATAAACTAATGTAATTAATTGATTGTCTAAATATATAAATTTTGTACAATAAATTATATTTAGTTTTCTCATGATCTTGATTAGTATTATATATATTTAGTTTTCTCATGATTTTGTACAATAATTAATTGATTGTCTAAATGTAATATAATATTATTTTATATATTAGATTAGTATTAAATAAAATATTAGATTAAATGTAATATAATATTAGTTTAAATATAATACAATATAATATTAATTTAATTATTAAATGTAATATAATATTATTTTAAATATTAGATTAGTATTAAATAAAATATTAGATTAAATATAATATAATATTAATTTAAATAAATGTAATATACTATTATTTTAAATATTAGATTAGTATTAAATAAGATATTAGCTTAAATATAATACAATATAATATTAATTTAAATCTTAAATGTAATATAATATTAGTTTAAATATTAGATTAGTATTAATATTAAAAGTAACAAATGTTATTTCATGTTTTTGTAAGAATAGAGAATAGCCCTATTCTCTCTATTCCGAATAGCTCTATATCTCGTTTGGATTGTTCTTGTTCCGAATAGCAATGCTATTTAAAAAAAGTGCTATTCTTAGTGCATCCAAACATAGCCTTAGAGTCTGAAGAACAAAACTGGGGCTATATATATTTATTAAAGTTAACTTATGAACTATTCGTCTCTCTTGCATCATTAGGAATTTGGGATAGAGAACTTAACTGGGGAAAACCATTCGTCTCTCTTTTTCTCCTTTTATATTGTTTCATATCTTCTGAAATAAAATATCTTAAAGCATTAAAAAAAATCACCTATATTTTTTCTAATTAATACACTTAATTTGTTTACCTTTTGATCGGAAATGACGATTCGTGTGTATTTAAATAGTGAACTATTTGCGACTTTTAAAGTAAAATAATGATGAGAGAGTGAAATTTTCGGAACCATAATTAGTGTCCTTATTTTTTAAATATTTTAGTGAAGGGAGCAAGAAGGGTAGAATGGTAGATCGCCTCTAGCCTTCCTTGTCACCCTCGATTTCATATCACCGACGGTACCGTAATAGGTAATCTTTTACAATTACTTGATCTGGACCATTCTTTTTAAATTGGCACGAATCTCAAAGCCCAATAATACTGCCCCTCAGTCAGCCCGAATTCCAAACCGACTGAGAGTTAATTTGAAACCGTAAATAGCTAATTGTAAAAGAGAATCTTTTACGGATTCAGGCCTCAACAACGTCTCTTTTTTTTTTTAAAATTTGTTTTTGGTGCTTTGGTCCACAGGATGGTCAATCCCGCCGCCCTATTATATAAGCGCAAGGGCCAAGGCTCATATATTTTGTTTTTTATGCTGTCTGTATGCAACGCTTTCCCATTGCGTGATCTGTATGACTGATCGTGTGGCATATATTTGATAAAGCAGAGGCACATTGAAATGGGATTTTGTCGTTGCCGGGCTATTGCAAAGATGTTATAGAAGAACTTGCTCTTCAGGCGTCAGCAGGACAGGGTAGGCAGAGGCGGCTTCTCTTTCTTTCTGTTCTTTTGCTTCAACTTGGTGGGAACGCCTTAATGTTGCCAATTGATTAATGGAGTAAAAATAGTTTTATTTCTTTATTTTTGTTAACGAAAGCTTTGTATTCGGGTGATTATACTAACACAATCAATGTTTTTATTAACACAACAAATTCAAATATTTTACTTATATGGACAAATTTGTCCTTGCTTAACTACTCTTTAAATGTCATATCTTTTTCAAGATTTTTCTTTTTTATATTAATAGTCATTACTTATTTATTTTATTTCCATATAACTAAACGCCTAATGAAATCTTCTTATTGGGAATGTTTCATTTTTTTTTTTTCAAATTTGAAACGTATAGCTACAAGAATTAACCAAGCAATCATTTCTGGCAGAAAGAATCTTATATTTTTAGTAGCTTTAGTCTTAATCATAATCATATATTTAGTTTTAAATTCATGTTACGTAAATTTTCAAAAAATCTTCATCAAAACCCATGCATCGATCGGTATGCCATACAGCACGCGTGGTGCGCAGCAAACGATGTGAACTTCTCAGTCTTTATGGAAGAAACCAAGCATTCACATGGTGGGAATCATTCTACAGTAGAATTTCTACTGCCTACTCGAGGCTGGTCCGATTCCGGTGCATTCATTTGTATAATAATGAATTCAGTGGATCACTTGATATAATCTATTTTATAATTCATCGAGCACTGCCAACTGCATGCTCATTTGTATTTAATTAATTAGTGAAACCAATGGCAGATCTCGAGACTCGAGGTCTACTTAATTCATTAGGTTAATTCAGTTTGATTCAGTCGAGTTCATATGGCACATCTGCAGCCAGCTGCTCATGTGTACTTAACAAAAATAGAAAATGACTAAAGAGTTGTTGGATGGGGAATTTTCCCCTTTTACTCAATAAGCTACTTAATAAGGAGTAGAACTAAGGTGTTCTTAAGCTCACCAAGCCTCTTTGTGAGCTTAACTTAAAAACATATCGGATTGACTTCAAACGACACCCAAACTGTTAAAACCGTTCTATTTCACGAGTAATGCATTTACATGTCAAATTTATAATTTTTCAATCTAGTTTAGTAGAAAGTCAAGCAGTAAAAAAATAATGAAAAATGAACTAATTAAAATTAACTTATACATCATCTTTTTTTGACCTCTTGACTTCATACTAAATTAGTTCAAAAATTTAAAAATTTGACATGTAAACGCATCACTCATGAAGTAGATCGATTTCAACGGTTTGGATGCGTTATTTGAAGTCAATCCGATAAATTTTTTGAGCTTAAGAAGACCTTAGTTCTACTCCTTAATAAGTTTTATTTGAAAAATGGGCAGACAAGAATCATGGATATTGTCACTATATAGGCCCCATAAATGTGCTGCTCTATTTGAATTTTTTTTTTAAAACACTCATGTAACAAGCATGATGCTTTCAGAGTACAAATATGTTGTTATTGTTTTGGGAAAATAGGAACCTACTTTTCATCATCCAACTGTTCAAATTTTGTTTGTGCGAATCTTGATAAAAATCAACGGTTGGATGAGGAAAAACATATTCCTATTTTCCCAAAAGAATAACAGCCGATTTCATTCCTGCTTTCAGATGGCACGTCTCTTTCCCACGTCTAATGAATTTATTACCGTTTTTTACCGTGTACTTCAGTTTAAACTATACTTAAAAAAAAAAAAATTTGCTACGGTTTTCACTTTTAGTTAATTAAAAATTATAATGAATACTTTAAGCAATACTTACTATTATGCATTTATATGATAAATGAGTAATTTTTTTATTTTGTATATTTAATAATAAGATTAATGGTTCGAAATTCGGATGAAAAAATTCCTTGTGGATATTAAATAGTTGGGTGACTTGACCTCCAACCTTTATAAAAAAAAAAAGATTAATACTTACAATTTGAAGAGAATTAGTTCTGTATTTTGACCATTTTCTCTTTTATCAAATCAATGGATTGATTTCTGATGTAAAAAATCAATAAATATTGTGGTAAAGAACATTAGAAGAAAATTTAAAAGCGAAACACCATAACAAGACTCTTAAAAAAAAAAAACTTAGACAAAACAGAGGTTTGCTGATCACCTATTCAATCGTTTTTTGAATCGATTCCCAGTATTAGTTCAGCTCTGCTACTGTTATTTGTATGATGATTCTCTACCTTAAAAAAAGGTATTAATCTTCATCTGTGTGTGCTATGTATAGTACAGACCAATGTGTGCTGTGCATAGTACCGTAGCCTCTCTCTATATGTAAGTATATTAGTAAATCAACAATTGAACCGGTTGAACTGACAATATGATCAGTAAATTAATGACCAAAATTTGAATCTGATCAAGGTCTGATTTGGTTGAACTAACTACACGTCACGTTTATTTCTAAATATTCCTCATTAGATGCTTGCTTATATAGAAGGAAACCCTATCCTTAATCAGGAAAATTTTTAATTATACAACCAAATTGATTTTGATTTTGATTTTTATGTAATGCTACAACCAAATTCCTCATTAGTGAAAAATAAAGATGTTCGGTGCAGTACTGCATTGAACACTTGGTTGAACGAACTCATGTAAATTAAATTCTATTTTACAATCTAGGCTATCCGACAGTGTCTCCGTAGAAAACGCATGTACAGCACATGGGCGGGTTGAACTCATGTAAATCGATAACGCAACACGTGGAGACAATCAGGACAGTAAATCGATGAAGAATGGAGGGCAGGACTTGAAGAACGGTTGGATTCTATTAGAGTCAATTTTTGTCCTGCAACTTTGCCCATGCGTGATCTGTATGCTTGATCGTATAGCACACTAGCACTAGCATATGTTTCATAGTCATAGTCTCATAGAGGATAGCCAGCTTAAAAATGGGATTTTGCATTGCCGTGTTTTTCGAAAGATGTTACAGAAGAACTTCATCTGTGTGCCTCAGCAGCCAGCAGGACAGGGGAAGCAGAGCAGAGGCTTCTCTGTCTGATCTTTTGCTTCAACCGGCGTGAAGGTTAATAGATTGCATTGTAGAATAACAGATGCTATGTGGCATTCACAGAGTAGAAATCCCGGCAGGTGAATAGAACGCACTAGTCAGTGACCCGCCACACTTTTATTGGATTTTGGGGAGAAACACTTTTTTGGTGGAATCCGTCCTTTTTCTAATATACACATTTGTTTTTATTAGAATGTTTTATCTTCCAAAAGGACGTTTTGGTTGAACTATACATTACTTGCTGTCACAAACTAAAATTACTTTAATATAAACAACGAAATTTTATAGAAGAAGAGAGAAACTTTTTTGGATTGGGAAGTGGGTTTCTCACAAAACCCAAAACATAGTGTTCTTAATAGAGCAGTTGTTAATAGCCCATGGCCCATGCCCATCCCTGAATTGAGAATTAATTTAGTTTTCAGCGTCCAATCAGGAAGCGACAGAGCCCGTTTCTTTTATTTGTGTTCACATCCGCATGGTACATTGTGTTAAAGCTGCCAATTAGTGCTTACTTTGCACAAAGGTGCTAATTAGTGCTTACTTTAGTGTTACCCAATGATATTTCTAATTTAAAGGTACAGAGATAACAAAGGTGCTAATTAGTGCTTGCTTTAGGTGTTACCCAATGATATTTCTAATTTAAAGGTACAGAGATAACAAAGGTGCTAATTAGTGCTTGCTTTAGGTGTTACCCAATGATATTTCTAATTTACTCCGTAGGTGAAGAGAAAAAAAAAAATTGTTACTCATATATTTACAGTCCGTGACAATAACAAATTAAAAAACTTTATTATTATGTGTAATATGTAAAACATAATTATCAATTTTAACAATAGGTAGTTGTTATGTAAAAGGTTAATAGATCTGTAGAAATCGTTTAACCTTTTACACATCTGGGAACTGGATCAGGGGCGGATTCAGGATTTTCGTCAGGGGGGGGGGGAAAAAAATATCGAATCGGGTTTAAATATCTAATCGGGTTTAAATTCATTAACCAATTGAGTACTCGATAAAAAACAATGCTTTAACTTATATTTTCGAATGCTTTGACTTGTAATTTCTAATGCTCTGACTTGTAATTTCTAATTACCAATCAAAATTCAACAGATTTATTTCAATTTTAACCCTAAATTTAACTTGAATTACAAATTAAACGACCAGAGGGGGGGCAAAAAAAATTCCAAGGGGGGGCAGAGTCGATCGGAATCGATAAATTTCCACTAAAACTCAAAATCCAGGGGGGGCAGCTGCCCCCCCTGGAGTACACTGGGTCCGCCCCTGAAGTGGACCAATTGATGAATTTGTAGAAATTGTTTTTTTTTTATAAAATTTGGATATAATATATTACTATGAGGATATATTACATCGTATGCATAATCTAAAACTGGGGTAAGAGTGTGATTTTTTTTATGAAATAGTCTATCTAAAAAACTCTGCGGAGGAGAGGAATTACGACTTAGATTCAGTTATATAATTTATATTTTTACAATTTATAATAATGGTACTGTTTTGGGCTTTTCTCAATAACTAAAAAATCAAGGTTCTTTTGGAATTACGACCTGGTTCTTTGCAGTTTCTCGTTTCTAGTTAATTACCATTGTTTCTTCTCTACCTGTGCTTATAGCTTCTCTATTTTCTGTAATGAGTCCATTTTTTTTTTATCTTTTTGTCTCTGTCCGGGACTGGATTGGCTAGGCCCAACATGGGCCATGGTTCTCCATTTTATTTACAAGTGGGTTTGGGCTTTAATGGATTCCGGGCCACATATTTTATAGAAAGACGTGAGGAATTCCAGGCTTTGAACTTCAACTGAAATTTTGCTGTCGACGCTCTCCGCATCACGGCATCAGCCTTTCTCTTTCTCTCCCTTTCTTAAATTGACAACTTGATACTATTGATAGTAATTAATTGATGATCCAATCGATAACTGGACCTATCCTGATCGACCTGGGTGGTAATTGGATATGGTCTGACTTCGTATTAAAGGAATTCCATGATAGATCTTAAAATTTATGTTATATAGCTTATTTTTGTTTGCTTCATCTGTTTGGTGAAGGACAGGGTATGTTGGATCGATTGTAACCTGTTTTAGGAAAAAATGATTCAATGAAAATACCAGCTAGAAAATATATTTTGTCCATTTTTACAGATATTTAGGATCTAGATTTTAGTAACAAAATAATTTAGACAATAACGGAAGAGTTTCTGCTAAACCAAAATTATGCAACACATGGTGTAAAAAAATATGTTCACATAATTTTAAAATACTAAAATATTTAGTCATTGGTAAATTTATTTGAACAAAATTTAATCAGAATAAAGACAAAAGTAATATGAATAGAATTCCGCTGTACATTAAGGACAGTATCGTTCTTTAGTTCAAATCTACCCAGTACATTCAAAAGACAACATAATATTTAATAGCATGCCTTCATTTGTCAACCTAAAAACAAAAAAAAACAGGGACTTCATTATGACCAGACACTTAAATCTTTTTCTCAAATTTACCTTATGATCATGAAGGTCTTTTTGTTTTGCAATTACGAGAAGTTGTACTAAACGATCCATGTTGCCTTCTGTTGCTGTTGTTGTTGCTCCTTTCAAAACAAATTTTCACAATTAGTTTTTTCATTTTGTAAGGATGAGATTTCTTTGGCCATCTTAGTTAATTTAACCTGTGTATTCCAACATAAATTTAACATTACAGTCTAGTTAAGAGTTAGGATGGGAGGCCAACATCATATAAGTTTGTGAGTATATTTTTCTCTGTTTTGTCATTTGTTTAGAAAAATTGGCAGGAGTTTCAAAATATATGACTTTTTACACCGAAGACATTACCTTGTTACTAAATAAAAAACTGATCCTCTAGTATGTTCTCTTTTTTACAGTCGTGGTTTTTCAACATCATGATTTCTTTATATCTTAATAAATAAAAAATCTGACCCCGTGTACTACAAGTTGTTGGGTTCTCATCCCACCTTATTTCGTTCTATTGGAATTAAATTCCGAAAGCCCGTTGAGATGGCCCAAATTTGCCCATCTATTCCCACTTTTCTTCCCACAAACGTTCTCATTTCAGTTAATTTTTCTGCGAAATAAAAAGGCCTCAAACTTGATGTTGAATATCCCAATTTTCTCTCTCCTCTTTTTACTCTTCCACGAAGGCCTCATGAATCACTCGTAGGCCGAGTACCAAGCCTGCTATCAGTAGCGTGCTGAAGGATGAAATTTTTTTGGGGCATGCTATTTTCAAGGCACAAAATATTATTTGGAGAGCAGACAATGATTTTCTTGCTTAATTCCAGTTTTGCCCTCAATAATAACTTCTTATTTTGAATGAATCATAATTAATTTCGCTGCAAGGAAACAATTAGGACACACGCTAGTTTTATATTTAATGAAAAAATAGATGTGATTTTTTGTGGCATCGATCAGTCATGTAACAATAATTATAGTGTAAACTCGTATATTTGAGGATAAAAGTTGAAAGTTGAATATCTCAATTTAAATATTTATGAAAGATTTATTAACTGAATTTTTAACATATGACGTCACACCACAAACACTATTCCTGTTGCTTTTTCTAGACAATCATAGTCTGTGTTGCTAATATTTCTAAAAGAACATAACATGTATGCGGGTCACACAGCGATTTGATTAAAATAAAGATAAAAAAAATGAGTT
Source organism: Carex parvula (assembly GCA_025461045.1). Lineage (NCBI taxonomy): Eukaryota > Viridiplantae > Streptophyta > Magnoliopsida > Poales > Cyperaceae > Carex > Carex parvula. Next base: position 74,502 of record JAJGRW010000801.1, read on the forward strand.
TTGTTATGAATAAAATATTAATGTAGATGTTCATCTATTTGTAACTCTGCTATTTTGTAACTTTCAACATTAATTACCTCAATTTATTCCCCACTAGCTACTATTAGAATTCATTTCCCCATATATTATTAGATTAATTTATATGGTTTTGATTTACAATTTGTAGCCTATAAATAGAGGCTTTCTAGTATTGTACAAATGTAAGACACATGAGAAATACATGAATAAGAGATTGACATCTTTATGTTCTCTCTATATTGTTTTTTTTTTTGTTTCTTTTATTTATTTTTATTTAATAACACGTTATGAGCACGAAAACTCAACTAGTTGAAGGTACATGGTAATTTTTTTTTACATGGAATATTAATGTCCATGAAAAGCAACGCGTACAGGTGTATATATTACATCTATCAATTATCAAGTAATGATCTTTAGTTAATTGTTAAATTAAAATCAATATTAAATTTTATGTGGCATGCGGCATTTTTTCAAATTTAATTGAGAGAACTTTTATGAATGTTTAAAGTTGATCAGAAGTTTAACTTCGTCTTTATCTCAAAAACATGAATATACACTATAATTATATGGTAACAATAGATGGTTGATGTCACACAAAAAAATGCATCTGTTTTATTTTTCCTAATAAGATATTTCTATATTTCATTAGTAACTTCCTTTATTAACTTTCTCAATTAATGCAATAGATATAATAGAGAAAGAGTTACAGGGTAAAATAGATATCTAGGGAAAAAAGTTTTTTTCAGTTCTCAATATTGCAATAGTTGAGCTGAAAATAGCACCTCCCATTTCTTTTGTCTTGGCGTGGTGCACAGGAGAGAAGCGCCTTGTTTGTGCGCTGTTGTCACGGTCTACAGAAGACAGCGATGCGGCTCACTTTGGTGTGCGAACTGCTGCTCGAGTTGGCGCGGTGTACATAGAGGAGGTCGAATGGATCTGGATCCACAGTCGCCACTCTCAAAGATCTGAGCACCAACGAAGAAGAAACCCTCACAACAAAACCCAAGAGAGTAGCTAGCAGAAGCGAATATCTGAACCCTAGAATCACCGTTCGGAACAACGGCAGCGATGGCGGCTCTGATACCACTTATTATAAATATATGGTTTTGCAAGCAAGGGGCAGCCAACAAGAAGACACAATTTGAGGCAATTTTCTCTCTTAATTTCATCTAAAGTTTGTGTACAAATATGTAAAAGAAAACTTACAAGTATAACCCTATAGAAATAGGAAATAACAAATAATGGGATAAGAAACATTTACAACAGAATACATGAAAACTCTCTGCACAAAAATGATGTGGTAGTACAAACATTTAAATTAAATATTTAACTTCAGGGATATGCTTGATTTTGTGCCAATCCTCTCCATCAGGATGAGAAATCCTTAATTTAAATTCATAGGGCATCACACTAGTTTCGAATATTTGAAGACTGGTTACATAATGTAACTCAGGCAACATCCTGAGCTTCCAGCATGCTACTATCCACAGAAATTTAAGCATGGGAAGGGAGCCTTCCTCCACATGAAACTCCTCCAATGACTCGTTTTCTGTAACATATAATGTCTGAAGCTGCAAGAACCCTCCTGCGGAGCACACTATCTTCTTACAGGTTATCGCATGTCGACCCAGATCAAGCAACTTAATACTCCGTAGCTTCTTCAGTTCTGGCATTGGATCTTGCTCCAACCTTGTACGATGAAGTACAAGTTGTGTAACATGTTCTGGTATCATTGCCGCATTGAAAGGCATGCTTCGGGGCCATTCTCCTAGGTGCTCTAAGTTTGGTATATTCTGATAGCTATGGAAGGACCTCATATCGACTATCTCATCTGGAAGGACTTTCCATTCTATGCTTAAACTGCAGAGATGCTCCAAAGTTTTTAGCAATTGAGCAGTTGGTTTTGATTCTCGATTATTTTTGTTTCTTATTCCCAACTTTCTGATATTTTCCATGTTTGGCAAATCGTTTTCCCATGCCATCACGTTCACATACTTAAGGGTCAGTATGTGCTCTAGTTTAGATCCCTTGGGTGGTCCATTTATTGGTCTATTCCAGGAAGCATGTACATGCCTCAGTGTTGATATTTCCCATAGAGACACAGGTACAGTTGTCACATATGTGAATCTAATATCCAGGGTTTGAAGCTTTTGTAGACGATATATTTTTTCTGGAAGAGAATGTATCCATGTCCTACTCAACCCAAGATAACTGAGGTGAACCATATTTGTTACCTCATTAGGGAGATTTTCAATGGACAAAACGCCTTTCAATTCTAATACCCTGAGCAATCTAAACTTGATTAGGCTTGGTATGTGAACATCAAAAATTAGCAAGGAACGTAGGTTGGTGTTCTGGCAAAATTTGACAACGTCCGTATGAAAGTGAGCTGCTCGGCGTGAGGTAACATGCGGTCCTTTTATTGGATGGGGATTCAATTGTAGAAAATTTTCCTCTTTGGACTCGTTGATGGCTAGTTCACGCAGAAGATCGTGAATACGACAGCGCTCGATAGTTCCATATTTTAAAGACCTCTGGGAGATTTGAACCATGCATCTATGCAAAAATAACATATATAATAATCAGTATAAGTTAGTTTTCGATGATAAATATCTATAACAAGAGTTTAAAGTTCCCCACAACAATTGGTTATTGGATAAATTTTTTCTTTAATCCATTATTTATAATTAAGGGTATATTGACAACAATACTTATTTAACTACTGTGAAAGACAATATATTTCCAAAATTAGAAAATTAAATTAGATATATTACATATGGAGTAAATCTAGTGTGTGCTATGCTCACCAAAAGGGCTTGGTAAACATAACTCTAAAATCTATCGGATTGGCTTCAAATGATGAATTCAAACTATTGAAACTGATCTACTTTACGAGTAATACATGTACATGCAAAATTTGAAATTTTTGAATTTAGTAAATACAAAATCAAGTGTTAAAAAAAAAAAGAATTTATATGTTATTTTAATGCATTCAGTTTTTCATCAATTTGTTAACTCTTGACTTTGCTCTAAATGAATTCCAAAATTTCAAATCTATAACATACTTTTTTTTTTGGAGTCATGTTCACCAAGTCCTCCTAATGAGCATAGCACACATTAGCTTTGCTCGTTATATATGCTATAGATATGTAATTTATTAATTTTATTGCAATTAGAAAATCTATTGTAATTTCTGATATAACTGAACTGTTAGTTTTTCAAATCTATAACATACATTTTTTTTAAATAATTGCACCAACATTTTATAAATAACTTGTGTATACTATAGAGAGAACATATCATCAACTTTTTTTTACTTAACTTGATAATTATTTCGTCGGCCTTTGTATTTCGATGCCTATATATATATATATATATATATATATATATATATATACATATATATTTTTTTTTTCTCATGTATATGTATATAGAGGAGGGTTCAAATGCACCATAATTTTTGTGCTACAATATGCTCCACATTCTTTATCTCTATTTTCAAAGTCCGAACAGTCGATACGAACCGTTCAACATGATCTTCATAATAAAATATGTTTGGAGATCAAATTTTATATTTTTTAGAATTTTTTTACTATTATTTAGATAGGTACAATATCACTTTATCGGATGGTCCAGAATCACCTTAAAAAAGTGATTTTGTACCTATCTAAAAAAATAGTAAAAAAAATTCTAAAAAATATAAAATTTGGTATCCAAGCATATTTTATTATGAAGATCATGTTGAGCGGTTCAGATCGACTGTTTGGACTTTGAAAATGGAGATAAAGGATGTGGAGCATATTGGAGCACAAAAATAATGGTGCATTTGAACCCTCCTCATATATATATATATATATATGAGGAGGGATCAAGTTACAACAAATTTGAGTGACAACAAAGTTACAACAACCATTTTTTTCATTTTCAAAGTCCAAATCGTCGATCCAAACCGTTCAACATGATCTCCACAATAAAATATGCTTGCAGATCAAATTGTACATTTTTTGAATTCGTTTACTATTTATTAAGTATTTTACAAAAAAAGTCATATTCAGACCATTGAATTTTGTACCCATCTTAATAAATAGTAAAAAATTCAAAAAAATGTAAAATTTGATCTGCAAGCACATTTTATTTAGATAATCATGTTGAACGGTTTGGATCGACGATTTGGACTTTAAAAATGGAAAAAATAGTTGTTGTAACTCAAATTTGTTGTAACTTGATCCCTCCTCTCTCTCTCTCTCTATATATATATATAGGGTAGAACTAGGGTGCTCTTAAGTTCACCAAGCCCCTTGGTGAACTCAAGTCTAAAACCCATCGGATTGGCTTCAAACGACGAATCCGAACCGTTGAAACCCGCCTACCTTACGGGTGATGCGTATACATGTAAAAATTTTATACTTTCGAATTAATTTAGGATAAAGTCAAGCGGTCAAAATTAGAAGGTTAATAAATTAATTTTAATGCATTCATTTTTTGACGTTTTTTGACCACTTGACTCTATGCAAAATTAATTTCAAAATTTAAAATTTTTGCATGTAGACGCATCACTCGTAAGGTAGACGGATTTCAACGGTTCGGATTCGTCGTTTGAAGCCGATCCGATGGGTTTTAGACTTGAGTTCACCAAGGGCTTGGTGAACTCAAAAGCACCCTAGTTCTACCCTATATATATATATATATATATATATATATATATATAGAGAGAGAGAGAATTGAGCTATGGTGAGACGTGGAGTAAAATAAGTTTGTACTCCATGACACTATATTTTCATTTTGAAAATCCAAACAACCGATCTGAACCATTCAACATGTTCTCTATATTGAAATGTGCTTGGAGACCAAATTTTACATTTTTTAGAATTTTTTTACTATTTATTAAGCCACTTTGAAAATCGCTGATCCGGTGGTCCAGAAAATTTTACTATTTTTTACTGTTCACAGTGGATCAGCGATTTTCAAAGTGGCTTAATAAATAGTAAAAAAAGTTCCAAAAAATGTAAAATGTGGTTTACAAGCACATTTCAATATAGAGAACATGTTGAACGGTTCGGATCGGTTGTTTGGATTTTCGAAATGAAAATATGGCGTGGAGTACAAACTTGTTTTACTCTACGTCTCACCATAGCTCATCTCTCTCTCTCTCTCTCTCTCTCTCTCTCTATATATATATATATATATATATATATATATATATATATATATATATAGAGGAGGGATCAAGTTACAACAAATTTGAGTTACAACAAAGTTACAACAATCATTTTTTTCATTTTCAAAGTCCAAATCGTCGATCCAAACCGTTCAACATGATTATCTAAATAAAATGTGCATGCAGATCAAATTTTACATTTTTTGGATTTTTTAACTTTTTATTAAGATGGGTACAAAATTTAATGGTCTGAATATGACTATTTTTTGTAAAATACTTAATAAATAGTAAACAAATTAAAAAAAATGTAAAATTTGATCTGCAAGCACATTTTATTGCAGAGATCATGTTGAACGGTTTGGATCGACGATTTGGACTTTGAAAATGAAAAAAATGGCTGTTGTAACTTTATTGTAACTCAAATTTCTGTAACTTGATCCCTCCTCATATATATATATATATATATATATATATATAGAATCTGGCTAATATGCTACGCGTATATAAGGGCCTCTCCGTGCTACGGCTCACTTTTTGAGTTTTCAAAATCCTAACGGTCGATTCGAACCGTTCAACATGATCTCCATATGAATATGTACTTGCAAACCAAATTTTACATTTTTTAGAATTTTTTACTATTTATTAAGCCACTTTGAAAATCGCTGATCCAATGGTCTAGCAGATTTTACTGTTGTGTACAAATTAGTGTTTTTTCAAAGTGGCTTAATAAATAGTAAAAAAAATTCTAAAAAATGTAAAATTTGGTTTGCAAGTACATATTCATATGGAGATCATGTTGAACGGTTCGGATCGACTGTTAGGATTTTGAAAACTCAAAAACTGAGCCGTAGAACGGAGGGCTCTATGCTACGCGTAGCACTGTCCTATATATATATATATATATATATATATATATATATAGTGGCTAATATCAAAACGTTTGCACCAAGCCCCTCGTGCAACCAAATCGTTTTTGGATTTTCAAAGTCCAAATGGTCGATCCGAGCCGTTAGATGTGATCTATATATTAAAATCTGCTTGGAGACCAAATTTTTACATTTTTTTGAATTTTTTTACTATTTATTAAGCCACTTTAAAAATTACTGATCACATGGTTCAGAATTTAGTTGCACTGTTTTTACTGTTCATCCGGATCAGCAATTTTCAAAGTGGCTTAATAAATAGTAAAAAAATTCCAAATAATGTAAAAATTTGTTCTCCAAGCAGATTTTAATATAGATTGAACATCTAATGGTTCGGATCGACCGTTTGGACTTTCAAAATCCGAAAACGACTTGGTTGCACGAGGGGCTTGGTGCAAACGTTTTGATATTAGCCACTCTCTCTCTATATATATATATTATTTAGACGATGCGTATGTACAATTTGTAGAGCAAAAGGCACATATTGAGGTTTAGTTAACTTATATACTTTAAATTATTATGCCAGTATCCCAAAAAAAAATGTGGTTATGAATTAAGTCCCATATTTGTTACTAAAAAAATTTGGTAACAAATATAAGCCATTACTAGTAAAAAATTTTGTAGGATGTCTAGTGTTAAAAACACAAAAGAACAGAGTTTACCTTTGAGTGAGTTCTTCTAAGCAGCGTTCTGCTGCATCCTCCAAAGTCCATCTACCCTCAGGCTTGATAAATCCTTCTGCAATCCACATTCTCATCAGAGGTCCAGTATGGATTTCGCAATCCTCAGGAAAACATGCCATGTACAGAAAACACTGCTTGAGAGAATATGGTAAATCCTGATAGCTTGTGGCCAGAACTTGCATGCATTCACTGCCATCTGATTGCCAATCCATATTTTGTAGTACACGATTCCAATCGTTATAGGTTGGGACCTTCACTGATAGGAGACCTCCAATTACCACCAGTGCTAGTGGTAAACCATCACACTTTTGTGCAAACTGTTTTGCCACTTCGACTAGATGACTATTTTCTAAGAAAATCGAAGCTGGATTTTGATCGGGGAATGCCTTTGCAAGGAGAAGATTTAGGGCCTCCTCTTCATTGAGGTAACGGAGTTCAAGTGGAATGCTACCAGGATCAGCTCGTTTTGCAACAGCCACAAAACGGCTGGTCATGAGCACTCTGCTTCCATTACCAACATCGGGCAGTGCTCTTTTAATAATTGGAAAGAGATCCTTTTCCCAAACATCATCCAAGACAATAAGATATCTTCTTTCACCCAATATCTTTTTCATCTCTTCCAATAAAAATTCCTCATCACTTTTCTTCTCTTTGCTTACAACAACCCCGAGTTTCCGGAGTCCCTTCTTCAAAATATCAACTATTTTGAAATTGCTCGAAATAGTTAACCAAATGGTAACCTCAAAGTGCATCTTTATTTCATTGTGATTGTACACTTTGTGGGCAAGTGTTGTCTTGCCAAGACCGCCCTGCCCGACAATGGAAACAACCCGTCTTCTTTGTTCCCTCCCACTGGTAACCAACTGGTCTATCAACTTTTGTTTCACATCTTTGAATCCGACAATTTCATAATCATCATCGTCCGGATTCACAGCCCCTCTAACAACTGACCCCACTTCCCTTCTCTCTTCCCCCAAATTTTTAATCCCGAAAGTAATTCTCCCCTCTGAGATAATTTTGAGTTTAGCTTGTATTTTAGATATCTTTTCGCCGAGTTTGTGTCGTGCAAAAAACTCGGCAGGCTTTTTAGCATACTTCATGAATACACCGAAACCCTTCCATTCGGTTGGAGTGATCTCAGCAAGGAAGGTGTCAATTGCGTCCTCCGTCTCATAAGCCACATCTCTTATGTCCTTCACCCAACCCCTTACTCTCGCGTCGGTCTTCTGCTTCGAATCTGCATCTTTTAAGAAGCACTGCATCTGATGAAGTTGCAACTTCACCAATTCGATCTGGTCATTTAAGCCATATATGAATACAGCTTCGTTGATCAAGAGGCTGCTGAGCATATCCACCACACCAGAAACAACAACCTGAGCCATGATATTGGTTGTGTGTGAAAGAAGTGAGGGGAGTGATGAGAGAAATAGGCAAGTTTTTCTGTGTGCTTTTGGTCAATTATAAGTTGGAAATAAGAAGATTAGAAATAAGGAGAATCCTACAGGGAAAGTGAACTGTATAATGACCAACATGACCTGCCATCTTCATTAATAAATAACAGAGATGGTAACAGCAAATTAATATATTTATAATAATTATTATGGTCGACGGATATGTAGAAAGTAAAAAGATTGATTACGGTTGACTTGTATCTATATTGTATTCTTTCTGGGTTTCCAGTTTAATATATATATATAGAGGATGGATCCGATTACAACAATTTTGAGTTACAACAAATATACAACAACCATTTTTTTCATTTTCAAAGTCCAAATCGTCGATCCAAACCGTTCAACATGATTGATACACCAAAAAGGTATAGTACAAAGTTTCAGTACAGCAAGCTGTATTTTTTAACCTTAAATACACTTTTGGTTCAGACTGCAAGTATACAATCCTAGCACGTAGTATATTGTCGAGTATCGATCACAGGGACGGTTCAGGTCTTAACTGGACTCTACTTAAGTTAATTAAAGACTAGAAGTTGGAAAATATTGGTTTTGGTTGTTTATAATTTCTACAGATTCAATGACAGTAATCAAATGCAAGAAAGTAAATAGACTTGGTTTTGAATCAATAATAAAAGGCGTTCCCAGGGTTATGACTTCATCTCAGTTTTGCCTCAAGTTGTCCTGGCCGTGTCATTTCCTACATGGGCCGTATCAGTGTACACGGGCCGTGTCATTTCCTACACGGTCCGTGTTGACCTCGAGTAAATGCAGCAGTTACTGTTTCTTTGTGTTGTTCCTTTGTGTAGGGTTCTACTGACCAGACCTAATGTTTCTAAACCTCAACTGTCGTCTGTTGGTTCATTAACTTGGTATGGAATTGCAATATTTGCCCTCTTCGGGTTCTAGACCTCAACTGTCGTTTGTTGGTCCGAATTACCTAGTTGCTTGTTTGGTATACTAAAGGTAACTCCTATCTGTCAATAGGGAGTAATTTTCACCTTTCGGTTACTACTTGGTTTCACCTTTCGGGTCACTAATCCTACCTCATGTACTTAGTTTGGTTGAGAGACTTTTAAGGGCCAAAGAACCTTCTAGATGTGCGCATTCATCTAGTGGTAAACCAATAAAGATCAGACAATTTATTCTAAGCAATTAAAATCAAGCACAATCAAGCAAACACAAATTTCAACAAAAGAGTAAAATAACTAGCATGCAAGACAAAACATTCGATTACATCACAACCCTAGAAACTAAGAATTCTACTCAAACATAGTTCTAAAACAGAAAATACGAATAAAGATAGAGTTAATCATGACAAAACCCAAAGCGCAAAGAAGATCAATCGAAAACTTGCGTCTTTCGCTTCTCAACTTTGTCTCCAAGCTTAGCCGCCAATCTAAACCCTAGAATATGCTCTCTCTGTTCCCTACTGACTCACTCTAGCGAGAAATCCCGCTTATATCCTTAATTTGTCGACCTTCCTTCATTAGCCTTGTTTCCAGATTTCTGGATCTGTTTCCGGAAATGCTTGACACGGGCCGTGTCAGATCTGTCCGGCCCGTGTAACCTGTGCTTCTTCAGTGATCGAGTCAGCAGCTGTCTGTGGTCGAGTCAGTGGTCGAGTCGAGGTTGACACGGTCCGTGTGGAATGTGACACGGACTGTGTAGAGACTTCTTAATTCCAGATTTCTCCTCGATTTCGCCTGAATCCTGCAAAATAAGAATAAACTTGCAGCAGTACCACATTCTAAAGATATTCAATGAAATACAACTGATTTAATGGGTTTAAATACAAGTTTGGTACAATTTTAAGTTCGAAATATAGATAAGTTTACGAGATATCAATGATCTCCACAATAAAATGTGCTTGCAGATCAAATTTTACATTTTTTTGAATTTTTTTACTATTTATTAAGTATTTTACAAAAAATAGTTATATTCAGACCATTGAATTTTGTACCCATCTTAATAAATAGTAAAAAAATTCAAAAAAATGTAAAATTTGATCTGCAAGCACATTTTATTTAGATAATCATGTTGAACGGTTTGGATCGACGATTTGGACTTTCAAAATGAAAAAAATAGTTGTTGTAACTTTGTTGGAACTCAAATTTGTTGTAACTTGATCCCTCCTCATATATATATACATTAGAGAGCCATAGGGATGAAATAATGGCAAAGTTTCTCTTCAGCAGTGAGTTACCATGAGTGAGGAGACAAACAGAGAAGAAGAGAACATTGAAGGGATATACTTGTCCATAAGTCTGCTCCTCTAGCAATCATTTAGTTACAGTGGCTGAAGTACTTAGCTGTTAGCAGTAATATTGAGAGTAATAATAATATTATTTTTAATAGGCAACTAACAAGAGACTGTTTTTTCTTTACAGAGTGGCATCAACTTACTCAAAGTTTGAGTAATTTTAGATTAGATTATACACAAGAGGATTCCCTTATTAATTTGGAGATGGTCCTCTAAATGGGAACTTACAATAATATCTTATTACACTTGGTTAGAATTTGGGGGCATCCAATATGATGAGTATGACACTATTTGGGAATCCATGTTGCCTTTGAAAATAAAAATCTTTGTTTGGTTAGGAAAGAGAAATATGATCGTAAGTTCTTAACAAATGATAATGTTTTGTGGTAGTGATGAATCTGTTAACTATTTATTTATTTATTGTCCTTAGTCCTTACATTACACCTATCTGGCATTGGATAGCCAACTTTAATAATTTCAGTTTTAATTGTACCCAAGTTCAGGATTTATGGTGTTAGATGCTTATATACCCTTGAAAGATAGAAAATTGATTAAAATGATAAGAGGAGCTGTACTTTGGGTAATATGTCTTGAAATAAATAATCTTAGTTTTAATGATGTTTAATATTAGGCCTATTCAAAATTAGCAGCTAAGGTTATAGCTAGCCTTTACTAATTTTTGGTGTGAGTGTAAGAATGATTCTTTTTTGTTAAAACTGCCTCTTATTTTGCCTTATGATTTAAAGGATATAATGACCTGTATAGAACAGGGAGTGAGTTCAGAGGTGGAGGAAGAACCTCTAGATTCATAGGGCGCTTGGTTTGGAACAGGGATGACCATCTGGGAAGTCGCAGCTATTGAGCTGCTGCCAGTTTTAGGATATCATGATTTTATGCTTTTTGTGGACTTACATGCATATTCTTTTGGAGTAGTTTTTGTCGGATATGTTATTTGTTTTTGGACTTGTGTTCTAGCTGTTTTTGTCCTTGGATGCATTCCAAGTTCGATTGATGTAATACTTAAATGGGTTTGTAAGAACATTGTGAGGTGGTACCAGCTTGGTACCATTTTCATTGTGCTGTGATCTTCTAATCAAAATCGGTTGGGATTCCCATTTTCATTCAAAAAAATTAAGTTGATAAATTATGGTAATTTGATAATTAACTATTAGAATAGTACAGGATTGATTGTCCAAAAGCATACTCGCTACTCAGTGACTTCCAATCTAGTAAAAATCGTACCAATAAGTACTTTGCCAAACAAGTGTTACACTTATGTTCATATATATGGTTCCAAACAAGATTCAACCATACTGGATAATAGTAAGTTTATCATCATGAACAGTGTTAGCTTCGCTACTGGAACATAAAAAATTATATCATTTCAATTTTGTTTTTACGTGAATTAATAAGTTCAAAAATCAACATCTATAAATTATCCACATTAATATATTTGTGCAGGCTCTTCATAATAATTAAAACAAAATTGAAATGACATATTTTTTTATATGTCCATAACAAAATGATGTAGATCGTATCTCTCTGTTTTAGTTTGACATTTAAGTTTTAAATTTTGAGTTATGATCGTCTCAAAAATGGAGTCATCATCGAGGCAAAAAAAATAGAGGCATTTGAAACCTTCTCTTCTATGGTTTAGTTGATGCTCAGTTTTTGTCTAATTTCAATTAGAAGTGTGTATGGAGACCTTTCATGATCGTACCAATTCGGTAGCAGCCTTGAAACGAACTGGTACGGATCTGATTAGGGCTGAAATTTATGGTGTTGGCTAAGAAAAGGACCCCTCAAGTAGTATTGTTGAGAAAAGGGCTGAAATTACAGGTATGGAGTTTGATGTTTACTGAAAAGGTTTAGTCATGGATGTGATTAATTTCTGAATTTGGGGCAAAACTGGAATTATGATGCAACAATTGGAAAACTAATGGATTTGTTGGTACTGGTACGACTTCCTCTTACTACTGTGATACTTGTTGATATGCTTGTGGGACTGTTGATTCGTTTGTTGGATTGTTATTGTTTTGAACTTTTGATATGTTGAAGATATCAAATCTAATCAATATCAAAACCAATCCAATTTTATCCCTGACAGCTCTCAACCTTACAATTACATAAGCAAGCCAGTAAATTTGGAAATTAAGCTGCTGCAAATTGGATTATAATCTAGCTGTATTAGGTGGTGTAAACGGCTAATTAATTATATATTAGGAAATAGCAACGGCTAGCTTGTTGGCCTATATAAACAGATGTAATGTACAATGTAAAGATACAATTCAATCAATACAAAAAAAGCTTTATTTTATTCCCCGTTCATTGAAATATGATACTACTGTGATACCGAGATTAAACTATCATATATTTCTAATTTGAAAAAGCAAGAAACAGGAATATAAAATAAATCTACCCACCTAGTGGGTGACTAATTAATCATGTTCTCTGACGAATAATTTTTTTTATCATTCTGTCTGGTAGTTAATTAATTAAATCTTAAACCAAAACATGGCTTAGATTCAAATTTTTATTTTTTTAAGCCCACTAGATGCGAAGTCCACGATTTATGGACATCGGACAAGGTTGGATGCACGATAGAACTTTTAAAGATTTATGAGGCGTCATGGACATTAATTTATACTAAGAGAAGTTCCAAGTTAATTAATACGGGCGCGTCATGGATTCATAATTTTACACCCATCATCTTCATTTTTACTTTTTTTCTATTTTTAAAGAAAAAGTGAAACCTCTGAATACTTATATATTAAGGCATCAATCGAATTTTTTGTTAATCGAACGGCTCATATTGAAAAAAGCAATGAGAATAAAGGTTTCAATATAAGAAATATGAATCATCCGCCTCAAATTTGTCCATCCTACTATATATCCGCTCAAAACATATAATTACTCATAACTAATATATGTTAAATAAAATTAGTTATTAATGGACTTTTATAATATAGTAATATAAAATCATAACTGTAAAATTATATGAGTAAGAAATTGTATTGTTAAATGTAAACAATTTTATATTTATAGATAATGCACAATTATTAACTAAAAAAATTATATATTAATAATAATAACAGATCTGACAAACATTAACATATCTGTGTTTGCTATGTCATCATGATTTTTTTTTTTTTTTTGAAATTATGGCATGAAGGTCAAGTTATCCAACACATTCAAACACGTGTATATTACAAAGAATTCCTCCACTTTGTGAGTTCCGAATCTATGATCTCCCACATGAAAGCCATGTGTTTTTGCCACTAGACCAAAGACAGATTTTTATGTTATCATGATTATTTAGGAATAATAATAATGATAATAATAATAACCAAGCACGCGAGATTCATCCAATGCAACAATTTTTTGGTTTATTTATGATTGTTAAGTATTAGTAATAGTTACTCGTTTCGTATATTTAGCTAATTATCATACGATTTAATTAGTTAGAAACTTATAATTGAAAAATGAAAATTTCCAGCTGGCTGTTGGATAGCGCGCGTCTACCTAGGAAACATATCTACAGGACTTGGGAGGGTTTGCTAATGCGGTAGTGCCCGCGCACCAACCAATAACCATGATTCCATGACGCGCAGCACTTTGCTCCCCCCTAATTAATTAAGAACGGATGCATGATAGCCAAGCCGGCAGGAATTTAAGACTCAATTAGTCGTTTTTTTGCAGACATTTGAACCAATCAAAATAAATCAAAATGTTGTAGTCTCTTACCTATTTTTTTTAGTAAAGTACATATTTTTATTTTATAATAAAAGGAAATGAAAACTTTATAAATTTAAAATGAGTATTAATAGAAAAGACAATAAATTGAGTAATTTTGTTATTTTTTTAAGAGGAGAATTTAAATGTCTTCATTTATTGTGCTTTCAATTTTTAATTTTGTAATAACACAAATTTTAAAATTTATATGAATTTTAAAGGGGGAGGACATAATTTTAAAGTTTTTGAAATATATATACATATAATTCCCTCTTAATGTTATTAGGGGGAAACGACAAAGGGTTTCAACTTTCTAAAACTAGATCGATCAGGAATATGATAGGTTTAATTGTAGGGGATATAAACCTATGAACAACAATTAATTAGAAATGCATCTTCAATGGGATATAAAATTATGAATCACAAAAGCAAGCGTTCTCTGGTTTTGTAAAATACGATAATTCAGCGTTGCTAGGTACATGTACCAACTAATATAAATTAATGACGTCGAATTAAACAAAGCCCGGAGAAGAGGAATAATGACCTGGATTCAGTTGTATCTTTGTAATAATGGTACTGTTTTGGGCTTTTCACAATAACTAAGAAATCCGGGGTCTTATGCAATTACGACCTGGTTAATTCTTTGTAGTTTGTCCTTATTTCTTCTCTACTGAGTGCTCTTTTTATCTTTTCATTTCTGTTTCTCTACGGGACTGGATTGGGTTGGCGCAAAATGCTGCTCTATTTTATTTACAAGTGGGTTTGGGCTTTAATGAGTTCTGGGCCATACATTTATAGAAAGACTAGAGTTCCTGGATTTGATCCTTTCACCAATATTTCTCTGTTGACGCTCTCCGCATCAACTTCCCTTCCTCTCTCTCCCTTTATTAAATTGATATTAAAGATATCAATTAATTCATGATCCAATCCATAACTCGATTTATCTCTATCGACCCGCGAGGTGATTGGTTTAATAATTCTATGATAGATCTTAAAAATATGTTCCACAGCTTATTTCTTGTTGGCTTCATCTGTTTGGTGATGGACAGGTATGATGGATCGACTGTGACCTATTTTGGAACAAGAGACTCAATGGAAATACCAGCTAGAAAAAATGTTTTCTCAATTAGGATCTAGATTTTAGTACCAAAAGAATGTAGACAACAACGGAACAGTTTCTGTTCAAGACATTAATTATGCACAGATGGTGTAAAAAATATTTTGAAGTAATTTGAAAATGCTGAAATATATGGTCATTGGTATATTTCTTTGAACAAAATTTTATCAATATAATTTGAATGGGCAAGATCAGAGGGGCAATTGGGCGAGAATTATTGACCGTATATTAAGGACAGTATAATGCTGTCTCAAATCTACACAGTACATTCAAGGGGCAACAACATATTTAATAGCATGCCTTCATTTGTCAACCTAAAAATAAAAAAATAGGGACTTCATTATGATCAGACACTAAATCTTTTTCTCAAATTTACCTTTGATGAGGAAAGGCTTCTTGTTTTTCAACTCCGAGAATTTGTACTAAACTATATATCCCTATTTTTTTTTTGACATAAGCCCGTAGGCATATATATCCCTGTTGCCTTCTGCTGCTGCTTTGAGAAATTCAGCAGACATAGGTGGCTTTTCAAACAAATTTTCACAATTTTTTTTTTTTCATTTTGACAGGATGAGGTTTCTTTGGTCATCGATCTTAGTTAATTTAACCATTATATTCCAATAAAAATTTAACAACGGAGCCTAGTTGATAGGTTTTTTTGTTTTTTGTTTTTAGAAGAGCCTAGTTGATAGTTAAGATGGGAGGCAAACAGCATAGAAGCATGTGTTAGATTTTGGATGATGGAAGAAGAAGAGAAGTCACTTAGTTCTGTAAATTTTGGATGTTCATAAATCTGAGTTGCGTGTCATATCTTGTGCCTTGGGAATCCGTCATTATATAGGGTTGCACTCCAAGACCACGCTTGCGGCCGCATATATAAAACCAAGCCAGTTGTGCTACATAACCACCTTTCTTTCAGTCCACGTTTCCAAGTTTGGAATTTCGTGTGGCCAAGTCTGGCTGCATAACGACCTCACAGAAGTTTATGTAGCCATGCCTGGCCACACAACTGGGCACAGAGAATTTGTGTCGCCACACTGGGCCGCACCACTGGCCACACTGGACCGCAGCTGTGGCCACACGGGTAGGCATTTTCTAAATTGAAATCTCAGAATCAGTTCATCAATGATTTGATTTTTAACGAAATTGTTTTAAACATTTATCGACCACACCCTATTGAATAATATCATAATTCCATATTAGATCACTTAACTGTAACAATCATATATGACAGTATATAATTTATAATTATATTAATTAATTAGGTATTTTTTGTATTAATTAATTAATGAGGAGAAATCAGGGGCTTGTCAGTGCGGTTTTCTCTGTTCTCGTTTTTACCTTGGTGGTTTGTTTTCTTTTTTTTTGAAGGTTAGCGACAAAGTGTCGCCAACAATATATTGAATAAGAAAGAGTCACGAATATTTACATAAATCTGCTAGGTTGCTTATTCCGCAATCTAGCCCCTCACATACTGAATTTATTGGTGGTTTGTTTTCATCTAAATTAACCAAAAAATACAATATCTGAATGGATCTTAACGTGAGCAGTATAAAAAAATTAAATTAATTGACGAGCTGAGCTTTGTGGATTCAATATTCACACGAGTCCGTGTCAACTGGGGCCAAGTTGGAATTGCCTTGAAAAAAGTGGAACCGAATTTTATCTATGTACCACATTCAAATTTATTAATTTGCACCCCACTCTAGCATTTACAATATACCGTGCAGTGCCGTAGGGGATAAAAAACTTCCAGCTGAAGGAAAATCATGTCGTAATTTATGTGGAATATAGGAGGGTCAGCTGTAAGATTCGTGATGGATTGAAATGAATGACTCATGATATCTCATTCTACACTGCTAGGTATTGCATTGAATCTGAATTCTCACTGTGATTTGTCAAAACATTGGATGAGTTACGACCAAATCAAATGAATCAGGACTAGTCTTTTTAACCATAGGCTACAATGTTCTCCATAGACGAAATAATAGTTTTAATCATGACTAGTCTTTTTTCATATATATAATTTATTGTTCCAGCTCGAATAATAGTTTTAATTTTACGGCCTACAATATCACGCAATCTTAAAAAGAGAAATCTTAGAATCTAAATGAGATGGAGATGATGATTACAATAGTTCAACGATTTGTTTGGAAAATAGATATGAAGAAAAGACTAGTCCTGATTAATTTATACTAAAGGATCGAAAATAATATATATCATATATGTTATTTAGAATTTACATATTGAATTACCGAGAAGAAAAAAAATTCCATCATTATGTTATAGAATTTATTAACAGATGGAATTGCATTCGGAAAAGGTTCACAATATATAATTAGAAACAATGACAGATATCTAAATTAGTTTCCGTCTTAGCTATTCATAAAAAATGAAGACTACCATCCAAATCCGCTACATATGTTCATAACTGATCTTATTGTGCATATGTTTTGGTTTAATTTAGCAACGATCAAATTATAACTAAATAAAAGACTTACGTTCTATTTGAAAATGATATTGAATAGCCAATGAAGCTTGATTGCTTGCATGTAACATAATTAATACATCCATTTCACAGTATATATGTTTAACATGTCATAGTTCTACTGTATATCTTGATTACTAGCCAAGTATCTGGGCCACAAAAAAGACACCTTGAATCTGGAAAGCCCAAAATTAAGTACAGCTGTTTAGGCCCGTCAGCCTTAGTGATAACCAACCAGACTATTTAGTTTTTCATTGTCTTCCTTCAAAAAAAAAAAAAAAATTAATTTCCAATCCTAATGAACAAATCCTTTCGTAAAAATCAGGCTTTTCAGGACAAAATTTAGTAAGAAAAGAAATATCAATTATGTGAAAGTCCAACTAACCAAGTACGTAACAAAAATGTTCCGCATAATAAGAAGAGCACTAAGAATAAAATGCTTCATGATAAATAAATGAACAGTAATTATTTCTAATACAAATAAGATATGTGGATAGAGAATGGAATTGAAATGCAGATCTACATAAATCCCAGGCAGAAGATGAGCAATAAAGACACCGCAAGTGTTGTTATTATAGGAGTCGCCTTACCAGATCCATAATATCTTAGTCCCATGGGCAAAACAATAAACAGTGTAGGTGACCCAAAAATTAGAGTGATAACAAGGACGAGGATGGCAATAGGGGAGCTAACTGGAGCAAACGTCACATACAACCCCAATCCAAATGCCACAACCATACTACTTGCTGCTAACAGGAATGCAGATCTTGCAAAATCGATGGTGGGGCGAAGTGGACCTTTAGCTCTCGAAAGAAGCACATATAAGCTTATGAATCCTTGTATAAATGCCATGGTGTCTGCGATAATAAATGCTCGGAACATATATCTCCTCCCTAGAACTGGTGTACCGTTGTCTTGATTATAACCTCCGGGGAATGTGAAAGCAGCAGCAAATGCTACAGTTGTGATAAGTACGGAGCCCAGACCGATGACTTGAGTTTTCTCCCATTTATTTTCCAATGGTGAATCCATTACCTCGTAAAACCATTCTTGAGTAAATTTATCACCTTCTGTCTTAATGTAACTCCTAATATCGTAATCATCAATATCCTGTAAAAGACAACAGATATGAAGTTGTTTTTTTAACAATCAACTCTTACGTAACTAACAGATATCAAGTTCTAACATGAATAAAATTGCAAATTGGAAACAGGCAAATATTTGTTTTATTGGGTCATACTCCAATACACCGAAAAACATTCAATAATTTTAATCGCCACAATCAGTAAAGAAAATAGCGAAGAATTGTAACACCTCCAGCTCTCAATTATCACAATTAAATTTAATAGATTTGGTACCAGTAAAGCTAAATGTTGAATATTAATTTTGTATTTTGGCCTTTATTAATCGAGCAGTCGAGATCAATTCGAATATTTTTCTTTTTTTTTTACTAAAAAATGGTGTACTAGAGTAAAATTCATATTTGTGTTGTTTATCCAAAAATAAAATGGTGCACTGGAGAAGAATAGGATGCTAAAAAAATTTGTGCTAATTTAATAAATGGTAATTAGTAGAAGAATAGGATGTTAAAAAAATTTGTGCTAATTTAATAAATGGTAATTAGTAATTAACGCTATAATTCGTGCCAATTTTTAAGATTCGAATTTTTTTTTTCAATAAGCATTTAAAGGTCGTAATCCTCTCATCGTAATCTGTAACAACTATTGGGATGTGACTGTGTGAGAATAACAGAGATTTTGTGGCAATTGTTTAGCCCAAAAGGTTTTTTACTTTTTACATAACGAGTTCGGTAGTCCCCTCTTACTTATTAGGAAATTAACCTTGTGACCTATCTCTATTTTCCAAGTCAAAACAGCCAATTCTAACCATTCAACGTAATCTTCATTTTTTTAATAGGTACAAAGTCACATGATCAAAATTATGGACAATCCGAAAGTAGTGATTTTGAACCTATCTAAAAAAATAGTAAAAGAAGTTTAAATAATGTAAAATTTGTTCTCCATGTATATTTTCATATGAAAATCAAAATAAACGGTTTGGATTGACTATTGGGACTTTGAAAATAAGAATATAGATCCATAGTATGGACCAAAGTGAGCTATGTATAGCCATAGCCTCACTCTTGTTCTAATGCGAACTAAGTAGATCCATCTAATGACATTATTTCGAATATGTTGGTAGCACAATTTCCAGATAAAACTATCCAAAAATATATATTGTTCTTTTTGCCTTATATTAAAAGTACAAGTATAATTTGCTTATACGATGAGCATTCAGTCGCATTGGTGTCGACACTGAAACTATTATGTATCACCTAATTAGATAGTATATGTGTATTTTACGTGCTTGGTAGTTCAGTTGTTGGTAGCAACACACAAGATAACTAAAATAAACAAGAAATAATTTTCTGATGTAATTTGTTAATTTAAATATACCTCATAAGTTTCTACCACTTGCCGCTTGGAAAGTTCGAATGGTGTTAAGCCTTGCTTGTTTTGGATTGTTTCTGCCACATCATTCATTTTGTTTTTGCAAATAGCCTTCATAGTAAACCTGTGTCCCTTCATTGCTGCAATGTGAAATGGTGTATTTCCTTCATAATCCTGTGCATTATTCATTCTTGCAATCATTTCTCGAACACTAGTGTTTTTAAATATCTTCCAAAAACTCTTGCTCATGCCCTCTTCTGCAGCAACGTGAAAAAGGTTCTTCCGTGTGGATCCAGCAACTCGGCACCTTCAGGATACTTTTCCATTAAATGCAATACCAATTCCTTATTGCCCTTGCTTGCGGCTAAATGAACTGGAAACATTCCAGTTGAAAATTGGGTGTATGCCAGAGCATGGTCCTGTTCTAACATGGTCTGTACCATCTTAGTATAGTTTTTGTCTATTGCTATGTTCAATGCAGAAAACATATTGTTGTTGACCCTGTAAGCGACTTCAGGGTCCAACTTCATCAACGCGAGGCTAATACCTATATGGTCGTATGTAGCGGCAACGTGCAGGGCTGTGTCCCCATTTTTATTTTTTTGTTCGAGAGCATCCTTCACGGCAACATGATCAATTTGAATGAGGCTGTCGATGATATTCCCATTTCCGACTTTCGCAGCACAATGTAGGGGTGTCTCTAAGTTTTTGTTTGGCGATTTTAATAGGGACACATCTCTTCGAAAAACCATCAAAGCGAGCTCGTTGTGCCCCTTAGTAACAAGTATGTGAAGAATAGTGTCTTCAAAACGAGTTACACTTCGGAGCTCGGATTGGACAGTCTGGTGTTCTGTCTTTATTTGTTCAGGAGCAGAATGAGAGGCCTCTATTGTCACCTAATTAGACAATGTAAATTTTTTATGAAAACATCAAAATTGGACGAGTGCAGAGTAGATCCGATGAGCTTTGGACCTACTTTTGGTTATGCTGGGCAACAGAGCCATCTGATGTGTTTTAAAATTCATGTGCATGAACCTCAGAGCAAGGGGTGCACAAATCTTAAAACATATAAGAAAGCTCCGGTATCCATCGAACCCAAAAGTAGGTCCAAAACTGATCGACCTACACTTTTCTCAAATTGGACCATTTGAAACATATCAACTTTTTAGATAGAGAAAATAAGGCAGAGAAGGTAATGAAGGATAAGAAATGGGTTATATATATATATAGAGGTTGGTTACTCTCCTTATATAAGCAGATGAGTGCATATGCTTATAAGTCATTTTTGCATTTTCAATGTCCAAATAGTCGAGGGGAAGAGCTCAACATGTTCTCCGTATTAGAATGTGCTTGTAGACCAAATTTTACATATTTTGAAACTTTTTTACTATTTATTTAGAATTTTTCGAAACAGTGTTTTTCAGATTTTTATTTTTATTTTTTTAGATTTTTGTACCATATTAAAACACTGTTTTGAAAAATTATAAAAAAGTAGTAAACGATTTCCAAAAAATGTAAAATTTGGTCTCCACGCACATTCTAATATGAAGAACATGATGAGCGCTTTAAATCTACTATTTAGACGTTGAAAACACAAAAATAACTTATAAACGAGTCTGGCTAGTATGACATCAGTGTCATTTCAGCCTATATAACACCAACTCTAAAACCTATCGAATTGACTTCAAATGGTGAATCCAAACCGTTCAAACCGATCTATTTCAATAGTTGTGCATTTACATGCAAAATTTATAATTTTTCGAATTTATTTAGTATCAAGTCAAGTGGTCAAATGTGTGAGTTTTTAAGTTAATTTTAATGCATTCATTTTTCAACATTTTTTACCGCTTGATTTGATACTAAAATAACTAGAAAATATAAATTTTTTGCATGTAAACACATCACTAATAAAGTAAATCGGTTTGAACGGTTTGGATTAGTCGTTTGAAGTCTATCCAATCAATTTTGTAGTTGGTGTCATATGACACCGATGTTATACTAGCCGGACTCCTTATAAACATATACCCTAATATGATTATATAAGTGGAGTAGGCAACTTCTATATATATATAATATACATACATACTACATACATACATACATACATACATACAGACTACAATCAGAATTTATAAGTTCTATTTTGTAAGAACGTAGATCTTGTTCTGTTATGAAATTTTAGTGGTTCTCTGCAAGATCAAAGAACCTGACAGACCTTAAAATTAAAAGTTCCATTCCTTGCGTTGTGAATTTATCCAAATAAACTTAAAAATTCATGATTTTTGTACATGTATATGTATTAGTAAGGAGTCATTAGTATTGATATTAATATTTTTTTGAGAATTAGTTCTTGTGATGCATTATTACATATAATATATTCGATTCTTCATTTTATAAGTATATATTGTGCTAGATTAATTAGAAAATGTTTATATATTTGGGCTAGATTAATTAGTACACAATTTACCTGTAACAAGACAATTATTTAGTTAATGAAAAGATAGATTCTAAAACATTCCAAACGCCCTTTCTTGTCCCTCTTTCAATCATCCACTAAGAAATTAGGTTTTCAGAAAGTATTAAACTCACTATTTTTCATCAATTATAAATATAAACAGATTTACAAGTTTTAAATCTTATGTATAGTGATAATGAGAAAATAAGAAGAACGGTAAAATAAACAACAATTATAGTCAGAAAAAAGATCGCGAGCTTTCTCATTAAAGAAGGGAATGTACATCAAGCAAGAAATGCAAACGTTCCTCTTGCCTACAGAAGGGACTTAAAAGAGTACATTCGGATTAAGTGTGGGATTAGTGAGGTTAGCATTAATCCAGTTATTTGAAATATAGCTACTCGTTCAATTTTTGGTTGAAATTGCAAAACAACGGGATTAGTGGTTATTTCGAAGAACTACTCATCCATTCTAATACGGAACAAGATTCTGATAACTTGCTTACCAGAATTAGTGCTCTCCCTCACCAATCCAATAATAATAATAATAATAATAATAGTGGTGGTGGTAATGGTAACGGTAACGGTAACGGTAACGGTAATAATAATAATAATAATAACAAGAAGTTATTAAATTAACCATAATTATTAAAAATTATAACTGTAACAATTGATGATGATGGTGGGTAGTGGACGATAACGATGTTGATTTAAACAATAATATCAACAATTAATTAACCATAACAAAGATACAAATTTAATGGAAACAATTAAAATATGTAATACTGTAGTGCTATCTCACATAAATTACAGACACTATTTACGATGGAACCATTCAAAGAAATTGTTCTCTCAAATAATACCTTGACTTGTGTTTGTTCTTCCAGCAGGCCAAGACGTGGTATTAAAACATCTCCGTTGCCTTTCATTGCTGCTAAAAAAACATCAGTAGACATGACTGGACGTTGTTCATGCACCATTTCACGTCGGGAGGATGACATCTGATCCATGGCCATTACAATAAATTGTAACTTTAATTAGTCTTAATCTATCAGAAGATAAATTAATTAGATCAGCAAAGATTTTTATAATGTGGAATATGAAAGTCAATAGCAAAAAAAGTGCCATGTGATAGATTCAATTTACCTTAATTATGATCACTAGTTGAAGACAGAATTAGACAGATCGAAGGCAGGTATATAGCATGGGATGTGTTAAGTTATATTTCGTTGTAAACCCCGCCAGTTGGAATAAAGAATTTGGGTGTGTTCAATCTTCAAGCAAAGTAACAAAGTGAAAAAGAGTACAACTCAGCAGAACAGGTACGTACCAGATTCTACATGAAATAAGAATATCATTTTTTTAAGGAAAGAATCATATCAGAACAAATTAAATGCCTCAGAGTGAAGACAAAGTAAAAATAAAAATAATTGAAAAATTCGTGCCATTGAATTCTTGAGAGAGAAATCAGGTGATTTAAAATTTGCAGAGAAATTATAGGCTAATTGTGATTATAATTTTTGTTGTTATTTTTTTGAGATAAAGATAGAAATCAAATCTTTCAATGTTATATATCAACAATTAATTATTCAGTCGGATTTTAAAGTTACTTTTTCACACAGAAAACATTATCATATATAGTCATATATATATTAATAACTAATTTTGTTCACTGTTCTCATTTTTACCATCGTGTGTGGTTTCCTTCTTTATCTTAATAAACATTAATTGTTCATAGTATACATACTTAATAAACAAATTCAGACGTGGTAAAATCAACTTCTGAAGATAAATAAACAAATTTTATTCCACGTTATAATTTTATCTGGAAAGGAGAGTGTGGACTGATTTTCTTTTTTATTTTTGTTTATAAGCAAAGAGCTGTGCGGATTGATTTTTCTTAATAGAACAAAAACTTTGTGAAATATACCCTTTTTAAAAAAAAATTCCTATAGTTGATTTAATGAGTCTGAAAGGTTTTCATATAATTAGTTGAGCTGAAGTATTCATAATTAATTAGAGAAATATTGTGGAATATGATCGGATGTTCAGCACGTATATAATTTACATTAATAAAAAACAAGTACGAAAAAGTTTCAACATAAATAAGTGCAAAAATTTTGGACAAATAATTTGGAAGTATTAAAACAGGGGTAACGAGTAATGACAATGAATCAGGTATAAACATGTCCATTAATAAATTAATTAATTGTTTGGGTATAATTAACATATCCATGGATAAAGAAAATGAAACTATAGCTTAATTTGCTGGTTACCCTAGTGCAAGGAGGAAGGTAATAAATATATCACCATAATTAGAAACACTAAGTACCCACTTATTTAAACCGAAACCAACAATGAGTTTTTGGAAATATTTTTCAAAATCTAAAATTTTAATAGCTTTTCCAATGAAGAATTTATTAAACTTAATTAAAAGCATTAATGTATATACATCAATAGCGATCGACCACAGCTAACAAGAGCAATTGTGCATCACAATAATAACCTAATCCAAAAGTTAGATTCTATTTCTGACATGTGTTGTGATGGGAGACCAACAGTAAAAAGAAGCATGTGTTAGATTCTATTTCTTTTTGTTGATGTAAGCTTCATAGATTAGAATAAAGAATTGAGTGTGTTCAAATTTTAAGCAAAGTAACAAAAGTACTGTCCAGTCTCGACAGAAAAAAACATGCTCAACCTATGAATAGAATATCATTTATTGAAGCAAAGAATCGAATCCCAACAATGTCCTTAAAGAAAATGTCTCATTGTAAAGACAAAAAGTTTTTCTCTATTATTTAACAAGTAAAATCTTGCCATGTAATAAAGAAACATCATTTAATTTGTTACACAAGACAATTACCGACTACTTAATCCGGTATTTCATATTAATTAATTTGAGAAATCAGATGTCATTTAAAGATAAAACACATTTTTTGAAGGAAATAATGCATAATTTGTTAAATGAAGCAAAATAGGGCATGCAGTTCGCTGCAAACAGGAGAAAAGAGAGGAGTATATATTAATATTCCCTCGGGTATCGGACTCTCTTTATTCTTTTTCTTTAATGCTCTTTAGTGGCTATGATTAGTCTCTGTTGGACCAACATGTGTCAATGATTAGTCTCTTGATTCAAATATTATACTTAAGCAATAGTCTGCATGCACACTAGCTCACTTATTCTATGTTGCAATGTTTTTTTAATATGAAATTGTCAAACACTTAGTTTGGTCATTATATATTGTTTTATAGTGATCGTGGTGGTAAAAGCTTATGAGAATCAAGTACACTAACATGAGTGAAGTCGTATTGGTTATATATTTGTTTTAATGTTGTTTTGCTCCTTGTTGCATTGCACTTATAATTAACAACATTACTTTATAAAATAATAATACAACAGAAAAAAATGAGATGGGTTCA
This sequence comes from Carex parvula, assembly GCA_025461045.1. NCBI lineage: Eukaryota > Viridiplantae > Streptophyta > Magnoliopsida > Poales > Cyperaceae > Carex > Carex parvula. The sequence continues at coordinate 100,659 of JAJGRW010000801.1, forward strand.
AATGTCGCCACTTAGGAGCAATTTCTTATAGTAAATTGTCGATAGTACAAATTCGAAGTGCACCTGTAAATTTAGGAACATTAAATTTATAGAAGTACTTGCACTACTTGTGTAATGGATTCATGATGATTTTCTTCAACAATTGTTCAAAGAAAATTGAATATACTCATTTCTTTAACTTTTTTTTAATCGTATTTGATGTATGATCCACTTAAGTTTTGTTGCTTGAAATATATAGCAGCGTGGACAATTAATATCTATGTACCGGGATTAGAAAAGAAATCCTCTTCAGCCTTTGATATATAGTATTTTGAACACTGAATATAGCACACTCCATTATTTTCAATTCAAGTTCGGTTTTTCTTTTGCATAATTTAATTATTTTCTTCAGCTTTTGTTCAAGTATATGAGTCAACTAGACAAATCTAATGTGTTTCTGTCAAAATTGATATAAAAGTTTCTTCCCATAAAAAATGAGAAATACAATAAATCAAACCATTTTTCAATACTCTTTATATAGCATTTAATAATTTCCTTATAAATACCTGATACAATCTTAATTAAATTCCTATCATAATTAGAATAATTTTAAACAAGAATAAATTGGGTATAAAGAGAAAAAATTTCACTCAGTAATTTAATTTTAAATTATTGCTCTCATAATAGCATCATTAATTACATTATTGCTCTCAATTGCTTATACTAGTCTCTGTCTCTGCTCAATATAAGGAGTCCACTCTTTCTCTTTTCAATTATGTTTCTGTACGGGCTGGATATTTGCTTGGCGCAACATGGTTCTCCATTTTATTTACATGTGGGTTTGGGCTTTAATGGATTATGGGCCACATATTTTATAGAAAAACTTCAAGACTTTCTGGATTTGAACTTCAACCTATTTTGAGGCCTTCGCCGTATCCTTTTACTTTCTGAAATTCATATTATAGATGCCAATTAATAAATGATCCGAGCGCTAACTCGTCCTATCCCGAATGCCGGATCGACCTGGGTGATGATTGTCTGATTGGATATGATCATTTTTCGAATTAAAGGAATTCTATGATGATCTTAAAAATATGAAAAATCAGGTGTCATTTTAAACTTGAAGAGAAATCATGGGCTTATCAGGACAGTTTTCTCTGTTCTAATTTTACCATCGTGCTTTGTTTTCATCTTAATTAACCAAAGAATAAATATCTGACTCACTTAACGGGTGTAGTCTTAAAAAACTTAATATTCATTAACAGCTGGCGCTTCGGTCTAGTTTGAGCACCAAGCTCTGAAAAGAAAAGAAAAGAACTTTGTCCGTAGTACTCGATCATCACTGAGAATGCTCATCATCTGTTCATTCTTGATAATGGCTGACAACAAATCCACAAAAGTCTGAATTACTAATCTCTGACCCTCAACCACAAGATACAAATCAATTGCCGACAATTCTTAGATGCAGCTTAGGTGAATTTCCGTTCACATACCTTGGCCTACCATTATCAAATAAGAGACTCTCAAAAGCAGCTTATTTGCCTCTCATTTACAAACTCAACCGCAGACTCGCAGGATAGGAAGCCAAACACCTTTCAATCGCAAGTAAACTGGTTCTACTAAATGCGGTTCTTTCGTCTCTGCCGTCATATTTCATGATGGTTTTGATGTTACTGAAATGGGTGATTAAGCAGATTGACAAAATCAGAAGAAGATTCCTATAGCACGGTGTGAGCCAAGAGGAAAAAAAGATGAGTCTGGCAAAATGAGAAATGGTAAATTGTGAACATTACTTTATAAAATAATAACACAAAAAAAAAAATGAGAAGAGTTCAAATATCGCCACTTAGGAGCAAATTCTTATAGTAAATTGTTGACAATCACTACTAGAATTTCCGGTTTTTCTAAGGGGAGCCTATGTTATTTCCAAGGGAAGAAATGGCTCTTGGAAATAAAATTGTTTTTTCTTATACACTTAACAAGTTCCGACGGCAGGCCCACGGAACTAGTAGCGCATAGAAATCCTGGCTGTCGGCCCATGGAAATGTTAACTATCGGCTCTTGGAAATAGTTTTGCATGACCCATGACCCGCCAAACAAACCAAATACTATATTTTATTGATAGCCCATGGAAATAGCTCACCCCTTGCCTTTGGAAATAAGTTAGAAGTAGAAAGACATATTATTTCCATGAGCTACTCTGGGAAATGTTTTGATTATTTTATATAATTTTATAGTGAAGGCTCATGGAAATACTGGACCACTATGCCCATGAAAATGTTTTATTGATCTAGTTAATATTATTTTATAATTAGACGTAATATTTCCATGAGGCTACCGTCAGAAATGTTTTGTTCCTAGAGACAGAAACATTTCTGTTTATTTGAGATCTCCCTTTGAATGTTGTCCAAAACTAAATAACAGCAGCAAGCAGTATTCAATTGAGATAGTTAAAATGAAACATTTAATTGAAAACATAAATTTTGTTCTTTGGACTAAGGCAATCTATTTAGTTTAGGTACAAAATATTTCGACGAATGGAAGTAATAAATAAGATTTCCCTTTGAATGACTCTTGTGTAAAAACCTGTTACAAACCAAACAAAAAGGAAAATATTAGAAAAGGCATTTGACCAAAATGCATTACTGGATAGTAAAATGTAAAGTAATTTGAAATACAAAAAGTAACACATATGTGTATTCATTTACCAATTAATACTCTTCATCGGATTCATCCATGTCTTCATCATCTTGCTCTATGTCATGCTCTTCCTCACCCTCCTCTATGTTGTTTTCATCACTTGCCAAACTCGACAGTTCATTTGATGTTGTCGGTGGAATAGGTTTGTCGTTTCGTTCACCCAACCTCTCAAACATATACCTACATAATAAACATGGCTGAACCAACTTACTATTCCAACAACTACAATCAATTAGGTATGACAACTGGACATGTACCAGTTCTGGTCTGAACCGGTACAAGTGGTACATACATAAGAAAAGGCATAATGAACTTGGGGTAATAAATTAAGGCTCAATTTAATTTAAAGTAGTGGTAGATGTCTGCCTGTTACTAATAAATTAAGGCTAATTTTATTAAATTGGACTTACCTGAACCATTATGATGAGAGAAATTCTTAACTGAACTATTATGTCGAGCCTCTGCACCATCTCATCCCTCCACAGGGACAACCTCGTCACGTCCTCTCTCGAAATAACTTCTCCACCTGAAATAACTTCAACTGGTAAACCATTAATTGACTCACATCATCCTTCATATTGTAACAAAATAATTACCCATAAACTAAATTGTTGTCTTCTACTTTTTCTGAACACTGTGGTACTATAACAATATAACAAACCTATAACCTGCGGTACTATAACAAACCTATACATGTATGCACATATTTATGTTTTTAGACTTCTGTTTCATCAACTCAGGGGATGTGGCTTAGCTAGTATGGACTAGTTTGCCCTTTTTTGGAATGCTGATTTGTCATTTTTATTACAATTAATTGGCTACACTATATTATGTGTTATTTATATGGAAATAACCATTGATGTACATGCTTTTCAGTGGACAAGTATCAAATTTTTATTATAACTAGAAATGTGATGAACAGCCAGGATTTTGGCTACACTATATTTTTTTTGTTCGAGAGCATCCTTCACGGCAACATGATCAATTTGAATGAGGCTGTCGATGATATTCCCATTTCCGACTTTCGCAGCACAATGTAGGGGTGTCTCTAAGTTTTTGTTTGGCGATTTTAATAGGGACACATCTCTTCGAAAAACCATCAAAGCGAGCTCGTTGTGCCCCTTAGTAACAAGTATGTGAAGAATAGTGTCTTCAAAACGAGTTACACTTCGGAGCTCGGATTGGACAGTCTGGTGTTCTGTCTTTATTTGTTCAGGAGCAGAATGAGAGGCCTCTATTGTCACCTAATTAGACAATGTAAATTTTTTATGAAAACATCAAAATTGGACGAGTGCAGAGTAGATCCGATGAGCTTTGGACCTACTTTTGGTTATGCTGGGCAACAGAGCCATCTGATGTGTTTTAAAATTCATGTGCATGAACCTCAGAGCAAGGGGTGCACAAATCTTAAAACATATAAGAAAGCTCCGGTATCCATCGAACCCAAAAGTAGGTCCAAAACTGATCGACCTACACTTTTCTCAAATTGGACCATTTGAAACATATCAACTTTTTAGATAGAGAAAATAAGGCAGAGAAGGTAATGAAGGATAAGAAATGGGTTATATATATATATAGAGGTTGGTTACTCTCCTTATATAAGCAGATGAGTGCATATGCTTATAAGTCATTTTTGCATTTTCAATGTCCAAATAGTCGAGGGGAAGAGCTCAACATGTTCTCCGTATTAGAATGTGCTTGTAGACCAAATTTTACATATTTTGAAACTTTTTTACTATTTATTTAGAATTTTTCGAAACAGTGTTTTTCAGATTTTTATTTTTATTTTTTTAGATTTTTGTACCATATTAAAACACTGTTTTGAAAAATTATAAAAAAGTAGTAAACGATTTCCAAAAAATGTAAAATTTGGTCTCCACGCACATTCTAATATGAAGAACATGATGAGCGCTTTAAATCTACTATTTAGACGTTGAAAACACAAAAATAACTTATAAACGAGTCTGGCTAGTATGACATCAGTGTCATTTCAGCCTATATAACACCAACTCTAAAACCTATCGAATTAACTTCAAATGGTGAATCCAAACCGTTCAAACCGATCTATTTCAATAGTTGTGCATTTACATGCAAAATTTATAATTTTTCAAATTTATTTAGTATCAAGTCAAGTGGTCAAATGTGTGAGTTTTTAAGTTAATTTTAATGCATTCATTTTTCAACATTTTTTACCGCTTGATTTGATACTAAAATAACTAGAAAATATAAATTTTTTGCATGTAAACACATCACTAATAAAGTAAATCGGTTTGAACAGTTTGGATTAGTCGTTTGAAGTCTATCCAATCAATTTTGTAGTTGGTGTCATATGACACCGATGTTATACAAGCCAGACTCCTTATAAACATATACCCTAATATGATTATATAAGTGGAGTAGGCAACTTCTATATATATATAATATACATACATACTACATACATACATACATACATACATACATACATACATACAGACTACAATCAGAATTTATAAGTTCTATTTTGTAAGAACGTAGATCTTGTTCTGTTATGAAATTTTAGTGGTTCTCTGCAAGATCAAAGAACCTGACAGACCTTAAAAATTAAAAGTTCCATTGCTTGCGTTGTGAATTTATCCAAATAAACTTAAAAATTCATGATTTTTGTACATGTATATGTATTAGTAAGGAGTCATTAGTATTGATATTAATATTTTTTTGAGAATTAGTTCTTGTGATGCATTATTACATAATATATATTGGATTCTTGATTTTATAAGTATATATTGAGCTAGATTAATTAGAAAATGTTTATATATTTGGGCTAGATTAATTAGTACACAATTTTACCTGTAACAAGACAATTATTTAATTAATGAAAAGAGAGATTCTAAAACTTTCCAAACGCCCTTTCTTGTCCCTTTTTCAATCATCCACTAAGAAATTAGGTTTTCAGAAAGTAGGTTTAAACTCACTATTTTTCATCAATTATAAATATAAACCGATTTACAAGTTTTAAATCTTATGTATTGTGATCATGAGAAAATAAGAAGAAAATGTACGAGAACCCTCGCCTGAAAGAAGAATGGTAAAATAAACAACAATTATAGTCAGAAAAAAGATCTCGAGCTTTCTCATGAAAGAAGGGAATGTACATCAAGCAAGAAATGCAAACGTTCCTCTTGCCTACAGAAGGGACTTAAAAGAGTACATTCGGATTAAGCGTGGGATTAGTGAGATTAGCATTAATCCAGTTATTTGAAATATAGCTACTGGTTCAATTTTTGGTTGAAATAGCAAAACAACGGGATTAGTGGTTATTTCGAAGAACTACTCATCCATTCTAATACGGAACAAGATTCTGATAACTTGCTTACCAGAATATATTAGTGCTCTTCCTCACCAATCCAATAATAATAATAATAATAATAATAATAGTAGTAGTAGTAATGGTAACGGTAACGGTAACGGTAATAATAATAGTAGTAGTAATAATAATAATAATAATAATAATAATAAGTTATTAAATTAACCATAATTATTAAAAATTATAACTGTAACAATTGGTGATGATGGTGGGTGGTGGACGATAATGATGTTGATTTAAAAAATATTATCAACAATTAATTAATCATAACAAAGATATAAGTTTAATGGAAACAATTGAAATATGTCATACTGTAGTGCTATCTCATATAAATTACAGACACTATTTACGATATGGGACCATCCAAAGAAATTGTTCTCTCAAATAATACCTTGACTTCTTTTTGTTCGAATCCTACCCAATTCCTCTTCCATGATTCGTCGGTTAAAATGACACAATAACAAACAAAGGTGGTTCCTTCAAGCACACTGTGTAATTTATATATACTGATTCAAGAAAATTACTCGTCATTGAGGCTCGGTTAATTCTAAACCTAATTAGAAAATCGAGCTCACACTAATTAAGGTCCAGTTCACCTCCTCAAATATCATTATTTAAAAAATTCCATATAGTTTTTCTGAAGATGTTTAATTTTTAACAATTTATATACTATTTCGCTTTGAAGGGAAATTGATGTGAATGACCTTAAAGATTATTTATATTAAATCGGTTAGGTATTGCCAGTTTGCTACATCTTCAATTAATAAATTAATACACTACTATTTAATGTCTTTTAAAGTAGAGTAAAATTGAAGTACCTCTAGCTAGATTGGTGTAATGTATTTTTTTTTTTTGTTATAACAATGAAAAGTAGCATAAGCTAAAACTGATACAATAATAAGACTTTGCTGTCCTTCTCTCGAGATTCACAAAACTTGCAATATTACAATGTCCACTTGAGAAGTTAATTAATTTGACATGACAGAAAAGAGAGGAAAAGAAACAACCACCAAAGTCACCTAAACCTAAAATTTAGAAGACTTCAAAATCGAAATGTATGCATTATTTCCTCCTAAAAGTATATTACAGGAATCAGCATGTGTGCATTATTTTTGTTAATCTGTTTATTACTGTTTTTCCTCTTTCCTTTTGCATTGGTTGAGTCACAACAGCGTTATTGATGGCTTAACTGGAGTTTGCTTATATTATGGATTGGAAACTTGGCCAATAAGATATTTTTGATGAAACATGTGGTGCTATGCATGAATCATGTAAAGATGCATGGATATTAATTAGCGCATAACTCTAATACCTACCAGTGAGTAATTAATAATCATTTAATTAGACGGTTATTATTCAGAGATTGTGCCTTCTCCTACTTGCACAAGGATGGCAATGGGCTTCTTTAAGCCACAGGCGTCGATGTTCGTGCTGGCCGAGGATGGTAGTGCAGGGGATACCATAGATGCCTTGAATGATATTTTGCAAGAGGTGAATACTGAATTGCTCTTGAGCGCTATCAAATTTCTATAATATACAGAACACTCGGGGTTCTAGTGCATAAATGTAAGAAGTTTGTAATAAATTGTAAGTTTTTATAATATACATGATTTTTTTTTTTTTTTTTTGATATCCAGGTAGCGACTACCCAATACCCATGCTTTTTGAAGTTTGTAATAAATTGTAAGAACTGAGATTGAGTTTTTTTTTTTTTGTTCCGGCTTCTTAAAGGGGTTTTAGTCCCTGTAATACTGCATTTTAAAATACCGGTAATACGTACAAATTCATTACGAATTTGATATTTAACTGTTATTTTTTGTAAAGAGTTGCAAAGCTGAGGAGAAATAAATTTTTTGTATTCTTGAGTTGTATTGTTTACAGTAGTGGATCCTCTCTATATATTACAATCTTGTTTCAACGGTTAGAAATAGTGTACCGTTGGTACCTTTTCTAATTAATATTCTATACAGCTGTACCTATTACACTTTTGTACATATACCCTTGATCTATAATGAATTATACTCTGAGATCATTCTTCAATACCCCCTCAAGCTAGGATTGTAGATATCGAGTAATCCTAGCTTGCTTGTGATATCTTCAAATGGTTTTGGATCCAACCTTTTTGTAAAAACATCCGCTAGTTGATCCTCACTTCGAACAAACGGTGTTTCTATTTCCTTGGCTTGAACTTTCTCTCTAATAAAATGACAATCGACTTCTATGTGTATGGTCCGTTCGTGAAATACGGGATTTAGTGAAATGTGACGTGCCAAATTGTTGTCACAATACATTTTCATGAGTTGATCAAAGTTGATTCCCATGTCTTTGAGCAATTGTTTAAGCCATATCAATTTGCTTGCGGTTGATGCCAAGGCGCGATACTCCGCTTCTATGCTTGATCGTGCCACGGCGTTTTTGAGCAATTGTTTGAGCCATATCAATTCGCTTGGGTTGATCAAAGTTGATTCCCATGTCTTTGAGCAATTGTTTGAGCCATATCAATTCGCTTGGGTTGATCAAAGTTGATTCCCATGTCTTTGAGCAATTGTTTGAGCCATATCAATTCGCTTACGGTTGATGTCATGGCGCGATACTCTGCTTCCGCACTTTACGTTTCACTTATTGCTTTTCCATATGACTAAATTTCTGCCTACAAATGTGCAAAAACCGATGGTGAATTTTCTATCAAAGCTATCGGCCCAATCTGCATCGGAATAGCCACATATTGCATTAGAATTATTATTCTTCATCCATATGCCCTTTCCGGGATTTCCTTTTAAATATCTCAAAATTCTATTTACGGCCTCTAAATGTGATCTTCTTAGTGAATGCATAAATTTACTAATTTAACTCACAGAAAATGACACGTCTGGACGAGTTACCGTGAGATAAATTAATTTTCCTACAAGTCTTTAAAATTGATTTATGTCTTCTAAAGGTTCACCATTCTCGGTATTTAATTTATATTTATTATCTATTGGTATCTTATAACCTAATTTACCGGTTTCTTTTAACAAATCCAAGGTATATTTTCTTTGTGAAATTAATATGCCTTTGTTTGAAAATTTTCTTTAAATTGGGATATGATCTTTCTAATTTCTTCTAAATTATTTCCGATAATTATTAAATCATATACGTATACTAACACAAAGGTTATATATTTTTTTTCACTTTTGGTAAACAAGGAATGATCGGCATTACTAATTTTAAAATTGCAAGAAATTAAATAAGAGCTAAGTTTGTCATACCATGCTCGTGGAGATTGCTTCAATTCATAAATTGATTTATTTAACCCACAAACTAGGTTGGATGTATTTTCCACTTTATGGCCCGGTGGTAGTGTTATGTACAGTTCTTCTTCAAGTGTTCCTTGAAAAAGACATTTTTAATGTCCATTTGGTATAGGTTCCAACCATTATTGATCACTCAAAAGAGAGCGATGTTTCTTTTAATATTTATAAACTCAGAAATGCTATCGGTTCGAACTGCAAGCGCATAATCCTATTGAGTAGTATATTCGAGGTCGATCCATAGGGAATATTAGTTCAGTGTTTGAGCGATCGAATCACAATCTTTCGCAAAGGCTAGACGAAATCTGAAAATTGAGAGATGTTGTTGTGATCAATGTAAATTAGGAAGCAATTAAAAATAATTAAAATAAAGATAGAGATGAGAATTTCTAGAATTTCGGCACACCATTGCTACTCAATCTGTTTTGATGATATATTACTGTTGCGTCTGATTTCCTGTTGTTGTTTTATGAAAAACACCACATAGGTCACTGCAATTTATGTTACGCAAGAATGACAGATCTTTCATCGAGATTCTACATAGGACACTACGAGCTTCCTTACGCAAATGACTAATCTCTTAAATACACAAGTTACTACACAGATCACTGCGATTTTCTTTATGCAAGTGATGGAACTTGATTCGCATTTTGTTGGTCTGGTTTATAGTTTCTCCGCTAAGGTTTTCTTCACATAAACCTAATAGATCTCAACGAGACTAATTCATACAAATAGTTTCTCTTACCATTAAAGCACTGTTACTACCCTAACGGACTAAACTAGATCATTGAAGTTAGATGAAGAGATAGTAAATCACAAAAGCATTTCGATTAAACAATAAGAAATCATAATCAATAGAAATATATATAATAAAACATCAAGAGTAACAAGATTTACTGCCTAGCCCTAAGAAAAGGAACTTAGCCGTGGAACGGCATAGTTACAATCACTCATCTCTTCTCTCTTTAATCAAATCTAATCCTAATTACAAAGATGAGTTATTCTTCTGCCTAGGGGCCTTATATAGGAGTGGAGGGATGTCTGGAGGTTGAGTAGGGGCTAAGGAACTGATATGGATACAGTTGTCAACAGTTATTTCCCAACTGGTGCCTTCGGTTACGGTCCGTATCAAGTGATACGGTCCGTATTGAGACCTTGTCACTGAGGGTTTTAGTGCTTCTCACTCTATCTCCTGGTCTGTATTAGGCTTGGTCCATATTAGGCAATACGGGCCGTAACAGAGACTTCGTCGATAAGCGTCGCTGATCTGATTGACCCGATTCTTGCTCCATTTGGTGTAAAATAGTCTCAAAACTTGTTTTCTGTAATAAAACATAAAGAAGGGTGACAGTAGCCTTTTTCTCTAATTAATTAAACATAAGTGTGAGAAAATATGCAAAACCTAAGCCAAAACCCTACGTAAATCATCATTATTTTGACTCTGATCAATTATTTATGGCAATGGAGAATAAAACCATATCGGTATTCATTTTTGCAACCAGTGCAAATGTTTCATTGCAAACCATGCCATAGGTTTGTGTAAATCATTTGACCACTAACCTTGCCTTATACCGTTTTATGGTACCATCACAATTATATTTAATTTTGTAAACCCATTTGCACTCAACGGATTTTTTATTTTTTGGTAATGGAACAATTACCCATGTTTCATTTTTTCTAGAGCTTTTAGCTCTTCTTTCATGGCTTTATCCCAAGTTTGTCTTTGAATGGCCTCTTGGTAATTTTTCGGTTCTATTTCTTTTTATATGGTTCTGAGAAATGCTTGGTATGAAGGTGGAATTTTTTTATATGAAACAAATTTTGTATAGGGTATTGGATGGTATATGTCACATAATCTTTAAGTCTACTCGATGGTTGTGATACTCTAGATGTTCGTCTAAGTCCCGAATTATTTTCTAATTCGGTCACATTTATGTCATTATTATTTTCATCAATTTCTTCTTCGACATCACTTGTATGATTTTCATGAAAATTGTTTTGAGCAAGGGTTTGACTTTCAATGTAGGGCATCACGAAATTTATTTTTTCATTTTGAATTTGACTAGGCACTTGAATTTCTCCCATTTTTTTGCAATATGGCTCATTTTAAAAAAATATAACATTTCCAAAAATAAATAATTTTTTATTAATAGGATCATATCATTTGTACCATTTTCTGAAAGATGAATACCCTAAGAAAATAGTTTTTATGGATACAAAGTCTAGTTTATCTTTCTTTTAACATGTACAAAACTTGTACATCCAAATATTTTTAAATAATCAAAGGTGATCTTTTGTTGATAAAGAATTTCTAGTGGGATTTTGTTTTCTAACCTTGAACTTGGTGATCTATTAATCAAATGTGTGGTGCAAAGTATGGCATCCGACCAATATATTTTAGGAACATTACTTTGAAACATCAATGTTCTTATCATTTCTAATAAGTGCCTATTTTTCCTTGCCGACACTCCGTTTTGCTCGGGTGTTAATACGTCCTATCCCAGGGGAGCAGGCCATATGGGAAAAGAATCTAAGAAGGTGGGCTCGTCCCGTCTCAGTTTGACGGGCCGAGACTGTGAAAGGGCGTGAAGGTGGGAAGGTATTAGTGCTCTATCCTCTATAATACCTTGCTTAGTGCAAAATACGACCCCCGTTACCTGGAATTTCCCGCCTTAAAGAGGGGGCCCCAAATTGTTAGGACATCTCGTCAAAACAGTTAAAGAAGTTTGCATAGCAACAGGGGTGCCTGCATAACGGGTGGTAATACTCGCATAATTGGTGGTGATGCGAAGTTGAAATTGAGCTAGGCCTTATTAAATGAGGCCCATCTCGACTCCGTGGGTCAAATTGTTTCGGGTTAATTGCGTGAGGTCCAGTTTTGGTCCTCGCCAGGCCGTTTGACATTTATGGGCCATTGGGTTGAATCAACAAATAAATGCCTTCGGTCTCGGGCTGATCCAGACTTTTTTTTTTTAAATGACAGAGAAAAAGTACAACTGAGCATATAATAAATATGACTAGAAAAGTATGTTCTGACAAAGTGAAGAACAGTCCAATTTTTGTAAATAAACCTTTTTTCCGTCCAAAATGAATGCGCTTTAACAATACAATCTGAAATAGCAAAAAAATTGTTTGGAGTGAGGCTATAGTACTATACATAGCGCAGATTGGTTTGTACTATGGACTAATATATTTGTATTTAAAGTCCAAATGATCGTTCTGAACCGTTTAATGTGATCTTCATATTAAGATGTACTTGCGGACTAAATTTTAATTTTTTTATAATTTTTTTACTATTTTTTTAGATAGGTAAAAAATGACTATTTTTAATGGTCTAGAATTTTTAGATCGAGTGATTTTCTGTCTATTTAAAAATATAGTAAATTAAATTTTAAAAAATGTAAAATTTGATCTGCAAGTGCATTTTTATATGGAAATTACGATGAACGATTTATGTGGAAAAGTAATAAAGACATGGACACATCTCCCTACTATATTTTAAAGGAGAACGGAGTAGGTCCGATGCCCATCGGACCTACTTTTAGGTTCAACGAGCATGATGACCGTCTGATCTAATTTAAGATTTGTGCGCACGAAAATTAAAACAGACATGCACAAAGTTTAAAGCGTTTGACACAAATCTTGAAACAAATCGATGGTGATTAAACCCATCAAACCAAAGTAAGTCGGACCTACTCTCAATTGATTTTAAAGAGGATCGAAATTATACAACACTAATTAAGTCTTCATATCCAACCATATCCTCTAAAATATAATTTTATCCCGACAGACGCTCTCTCTCAACATGAGAAAATTCAAAGTAGAATCTTATCTATTTACAGGATAACATCAAAGATAATATAAAATATGCTATGCAAATCGCTGATCGTACGATGTTTGGGTAAGTTTACACATAAACAAGAAACCTTTTTATATATAAAAATAAATTATACAAGTAAAAAAAGGTGTCTTTTAAGCTCATTAAATTTTTGGGAGAAATTATCTTCAAAATGTATCATATTGGTTTTAAACAACGAATTCAAATTATTGGAAGCGAATTCAAATCATTGGAAAATGATATACTGTGTTTACATGCACAATTTATAAATTTTGGAATTGATTTAGTATAAAATAGAGAGGTAATATATATATATATAGAGAGAGAGAGAGATGAGCTATATATGGTGAGACGTGGAGTAAAACAAGTTTGTACTCCACGTCATATTTTCATTTTGAAAATCCAAACAACCGATCCGAACCGTTCAACATATTCTAAATATTGAAATGTTCTTGGAGACTAAATTTTATATTTTTTTGAATTTTTTTACTATTTATTAAGCCACTTTGAAAATCGCTGATCCACTGTGAACAGTAAAAACCAGTAAAAATTTCTTGACTTTTGGATTAGCGATTTTCAAAGTGGCTTAATAAATAGTAAAAAAATTCCAAAAAATGTAAAATTTGGTCTCCAAGCACATTTCAATATAGAGAACATGTTGAGCAGTTCGGATCGGTTGTTTGGATTTTCAAAATGAAAATATAGTGCCATGGAGTAAAAACTTGGTTTTACTCCATGTCTCACCATAGCTCATCTATATATATATATATATATAAATTAATTTTAATGTATTCGTTTTTCATCATTTTTTATAACTTGATTTTATACTAAATTAATTCAAAAATTAATAAATTTTGCATGAAAACATGTTACTAAAATCGATAGGTCTTAGTAATTTAAATTCATCATTTGAAGTCAATCCCATAAATTTTGGACTTAGAGAATTTTCTAGTTTTATTCAATTCCCGTTCTCCTTGTCAAGAAAACATAATTGAAGAGCCTAACAGGAATTTCCAAATGAGCACTGTAAAGTGGAATGTACAATTTTTTCTACAGAAAAAGAAAAAAGAGAAACAAGGGCTTGCTTTACAGTTACTTGATTTGGGCAACTCTCCAATTCGACAAAACCCATTTGACAGTCGTATAGGACAGTGTTGTAAATAACGGTGTGCAGTCGTCGGATGGATAAGGTACCGCTAAGTGATTAATCGGTATGCGGCCGATTAATCGGAATTATACGGACAATTTAACATTTTCATTAAATTTATGTATATATATCATAATTTATTAAATATAATTTATTTAACTCATTAAACTTATCAAATAAACTTAATTTAACTTAGTTTTATTATTATAACATGCTACTACGCTTATTTCTTCTTAAGACATTAAGCTTATCAAATAAACTTAATTTAGCTTAATTTTATTATTATAACATGACACTACGCTTATTTCTTCTTAACACATAAGTATTTTACATGTGTAAGTAACATATTTATTTAATGAAAAATAAAATTGAGAATTTAGCATTTTCAAAACATATTATTTGAAACAAATGAAACATTCCAATATAAAATCATTAAATTTAGTTTATGATAACAACTTAATTACATAAATGAACACGTCGTACTAATTGATAAAATTACATCAGTAAGTAAGAGAAATATATGGTATATAAATAATAAAAGAATTAATCAATTTCAAAGTAAGTAAGAAGAAAAAATATATATAAAAATATTGGATGTATATCTATTATCCAAGCACAAATAAAACTACCATCCAGGATTTATAAACCTTATTATCACACACTATCAAAGGAAAAAAAAAAACAATGTGAAAATAAATATTCATTGGAATAAACGGAAATAAACGGGAATAAACGGAAATAAACAGACGATTAAATGGTAAAACAGCCAATTAATGAAAAAAAACGGGAACAAACGGGAACAAATGTCTCTGCTTTATTTTTTTCTTTTTTGACATATCATCATTCATCATTTGCCGTATGATTGTCTATAGCGTTCCATCAAATAGTCACCACTCTTTATGGGAGGAAACCTGCAATAAGTATTATAAAGTGAAAAAAATGCAACCAACCATAACTGTTAGGAGTTAAATGATGAATATACTGTATCAGAATTTGATTACTTAATTTGGCCTGTTTATTCAGGCTTCATACAATTTCTGTTGCCAGGGAAAAGGCTTGGTATTTTAGCATGCAACTGTAGGTAATGACTTGGTACAATGCGTGACAGCACTGACAGGTCAGGTTATACTGTCACACTCGCATAATAGTAGCATTAGCAATCAATTTAGTATCAAAAAGCAATACAATGCAGTTATGTCAGGTAATAAAATTGTCATGGTCAGGTGCGGCAGATGCATGTCTGGTAATAGAATTTTCTTTATTGTCCAGTATCCAAAACATCTTGATATATAATTTTTTATCTTTTTGTTTCTGTGGACACAGAACTTGAAGTTGGATCGATAAACCTCATAATTTTGTTTAGGTTACAGTAAATAATTGATTCTGTTCAAGTGCTGACAGAGATCTCAAGGTGGCTCAGGGTGATTACAACTAATTCACTATTAATTGCTTGACTTTGAATTTGTATGCATTTAAAAAAAAAAATTCAATTTTAAGATTCACCTTTTTTTGGTCATTTAATTCGATAATATTAATTAGATGTATACATAACTGTTTATTTTTTATATATATGAAAACTGAAATAATTCAATTAATATAAACAAACAATCCAAAGAACAAAAGTACCATGATGAAGCATTTTATTCACCCCTCTTTGTTATAAGGCATGTACGGTGCTTAATCGTTGACATTATCTTTTTTTCTTATTTTATGTTTTATTTTTCTCTGTATGTGTGTGTGTGTGTGTGTGTGAGAGAGAGAGAGAGAGAGACCTTGGAGGAGAAGTTTTGCTACAGCAGCTTTCCAAGCATTCCACCACACATTCGTAATTCGGATTAAGAAAAAAAGCAGCCTGAAGTTAGGTAAAAACTTTGTCAGGAGATACTTTAAGCAAAAAATTACAAACTGATGGTAAGCTACATATAGTACCACTGCAAAATTACAAAATATCATAGTAGGTTAGCTTCCATTAACAGTTCAGGATATACTTCCAAGTTTACAATTCCCAGTGCAAAATTACAAAATATCCTATTTACACCGGATATAAAATAGATCAACCATACCATCCTCTCTTGATCTTTCTTGTATTATACTCAAGCTGCTATTTCAATGTTTTGTAGGGGTAGCTGTGAAATTTTTTTATTTCAAGAAACAACAGGACAAAATCAAGTCAAATAGAAAAAACTCACAGAGTAGCGTTCTTTCCCGACTGCTACAACTCGGTGCAGTGTCGACCTGTAAAAAAATAAAAAATTAATAAGACCTCCATGGGAAAAGGTAGTATGCATAACTTGAAAGGATACAAGGATAATCGCAGTGCAAGTACAAGGTTTTAGTGTATACAAAGTGACATAACTAACCTAAAAGTACAGTTGGTCCATCTCTCCATCAGATCCCCAATATTTACAATAAGTGCTCTGCAAAATAATACATTAAATTATTAACAGGAGAAAGTTTCTGAATGCACCAAGTGAAATTTCAGTACTGATTGGAATTAAGGTTGATCCAAACTTAACCAAGGTTTCCCAAAAGCCTAAGTGATGCTTGAACACAATAACATGGCCAATGACTAAATGAAGGTCTCTCAAAACTGGTATTATACCATACTACTAGCTCTTACCAGACATCAGACAACAGCTTAATGAAAATCAATCAAGAAAATACAATTAATAGAAGAGAGATAAAAATGTAGCGATAGGTTGTTGCAATTCAATACCAGACTGTACATACTGATACCAGCCATGATTTGTACCATGAAATTTATATGACAGCTTACCCCTCAACATGACGAACATCTTCCCACAGCTGGGGATACCTATCCTTTTCTCTACAAATCTGCATGTTTCCATTAAATAAAGTCAAAGATAAGAATATCTGAAGCATTAAATTCTAAAATAAATTTCATATAAATAAAAGTATATTACATTGAAAACACCACAACCAATATGAAATGTACAAATGATGAACTCTATACCCAAATGACACAGAAAAACAACATAATAAAAAACAACATAAAAAAAGCAGGAGGAGCTGATTTCTTCGGTGGGCTACAGAATTTATAAGAAATAGAAAGAAACCATGTTTCCATTTAAATCAAGAAAGAAGTCCAACCTGTAAACCAGGTACACCATCTGTGACCAAAAGAGTGATCATACCAAAGTCAGAGTGAGCTGATGCACCATAGTTACCCTTATCAGATTCAGAGATCTCACCTAAAAGGTTTTGGCAAGTCAACTTCAATTAATGGCCACAATAAGATAAAAAACACTCTGTGTTGTACATGATAATAATTTAAAGGTATTACCTGGGTAGTGTAGTAGACGAAGCATTGCCTTTGGAGGGTCCAAAGCACCTATTTTCGTGAAGTAATTTTCATCAAGGTTCAATGCAAGGGCAATCAAGGAAATTAATCTTGAACAAACATTCCTATGAAGAAAGGGAAACCATGGTTATCATACAATGCTACAAAATCTACAATAGCATCTGGATGCTTAAACTGCAATCTTGGGCTAACTGAAATATTCTAATTTTGGAAGGACTAAACAAGTGCTCTAAAGCACGGGTTTCAGCCATTTTTTTAATGTTCTTTTAAAATATCCTCAGTTAAGAAATGAACATGTGCTAAAATGATCGATTAAATCATTGGAAATATTAAAATACTATGAAGGGTCCTGTATGAAATTGTCATAATAGTACAAGACTTGACTTAAACTATACTTGTTGAAACCGCTGATTTAATCACAACATATTGGAAACTTACATAGTTTTTTCATAATATGATTCCATTGTCTCTCTCCAAGCTGGCAGGCTTTCTATAACATAGTATGGAGGAAATTACAAATAGGTTAAAGAGTAAAGTGAAAATTCTTTACTATTAAGTCATAATTTGTAGCTTGTAATCTTAACAAACACTGAATCACTGACCAGGCAAACTACTTGCAATGTGTCTTCACTTTGATTAAAGAAGGTAATTCATAGTTGAAATAGGATTTTTTAAGAGAAAGGTCTTTTTCGGCCCCTCGAACTGTTGTGCTGGTTCAAATGGGTTGACTTTTTTTTTATTCATATGACCCCTTGAACTTTGGCTAAATCCAGCCTTTCCATTATCAAAAGTTAATTGTTCCGTTATTTTGCTAACACTGGTCTTCCTGCCTTTGTCTTGCTCAAATGAAAAATTCATCGGGTCCACTCCAACTTTTCCAGGTTTCTTCTCCCGTGGTTTAATTGTCCCCTCCTTTTGCAAAATATAATTTGCATTACTAAAGAGTTTCAAGTACAGTTCTCAGAGAGATTATCATTTGGGGAAATAAAAGAAATGAACTATAACTATCATGCAAAGGATCGATCAAGAACAAGCAGTACACGCAAAATCCATCTTCTATGTTAGCTGTAGCTAGCTTATACATAGTTTCTTTTGCAATTTTGCTTTAACAACAAATTGCATCATTGGGAAAGGGTTTATTAGCTTCCGAGCTCCAAAAACCATTCAAAACAAAGCCTTTTGAGACAACTTTTTAGTTTCAATTAGATGAATCTCTTCTGAGTTTTGCTAAAAATTGGCAAAAAGTATATCACACTTCTCGAATTATGTACCAATTTGATTAGGATTTGCCGATTTGGCAATGGTAATCTGAATTATTTTAGTAATTACTAATTAGAGAAGAGTGCTCAGCCATACTAGGGCTTGTTAGCATCATGGAGGATTCTTCTCGTGCTCATCTATCCAGCTAATCAAGATTGCACAAGAGAAGAGATCAACCATAATTAGTTAATTAGAGAAGTTCGATCTAGTGACCTCCAAAAGGACAAAGCTCCTTTGGAATATAAACCCTAACTCGTTCGCTATTCCAGTTTTTGCAGTTTGAGATTTCCTTCTGCACCATTTCACCGCATCGTGCCACCATGAGGTAATATTGCTTTCAGTTACAGAAATTAATCAGCCAATTTGGTCTTGTTTGATTAGAGAGGAAGAAAGGAAAAGGAGACATGATTGGTTTTGCTATTTTTTTTTTCTAATTTACAGAAGAGTTTTGTTTGGGAGAGATAAAGTCACCAGAGCAGAGCAACACATCAGCATAATAACAATAGAGTTAACATTTAACTAACGGAACATTTGGATTTCAGCAAATTAATAAATTCAGGGGACTGTTTGAATAAAGAAAAGTTCAAGAACTCATTTGAATCAAAGATATAGTTCAAGGGCCATGAAATACTAGAGTTGTGGTCAATAAAAATAGGCCAGTGGTGTTTCGTGGTTAATAATTAGAAAAGGGGATCATTTTATATACTTGACAACTTATGCAGTTTTCTTATTTTTAAATAGATACATGGTGTTAGTTGACGAGCCCAAAGCGATTTTACTCCAGACGAGCAAAATCATTCCTCAAAAATTAATTTACCTTGTGACGGCCATTGATTTGGTGAATTTCTATCTTTAATGGGACCGATATAGAAACTTTCCTTGAGATCACCTACAAAAACATTACTGCCGTAAGTAGGTAAAGGTTCTTATTTCATCATCTAATTTGACATTTTTTGGTATGATCTAATATCTAAGTTAAAACTTTTTTCCTTCTGCCCATCGTTATTAATCCACTAGGACCATTTTGAAAACATGTATTTGTTAGTTTTTTTCACTTCATTTTCCCTTACAATGCAATTACCAGCATTTATTTACTTTGTTAGCTGGTAGTTTAGCAAAAGTGGGTTTAGAGACGCTTTTTTACCAGTTTTCATAACAGGAGCAACTAAGAAAAGAAAAATGAATCTAAGTAAGCTTCCTTCTTTACTTGTCTTTACTTTCCTTTCTGAAAGATTGATTAAACAAAGGTTGTGACACAAACCTTTAAATTTGGAAGAAGGATCCAGAGTCTCAGCATAGGGAGGTGTATAACCACGATTGTTTGCTCTCTCCAGTTTCATCTTCTCACTCAGAGGCAAATCAAATAACTTCTTGCTCTCTTTTAACATACTATTTACAACAAAATGGTTGATTCCGTGGTTTATGAGGTAGAAGAAACCATGATCCACGCATGCCTGAGAAATTTGCAGTTAATTGAAGAAAGAAAGCAAGAAAACACGAAAAGGAATAAAAAAATATAATATGGATTACTTGGCGAATAGATTTGGCGGTAGAAGCCTGGTCTGTGCTGGAGAGATCGATGAGAGGGAGGTAAAGGCTTGGGTTCGACATTTCCACAAACGCCTCCCTTGCGCTTCGTTTTTAGGGTTATCCCTTATTCATCCATTCATAAGTTTATTTATATTTTATTTTCATTAGTCAATGTTGTTACTTTTTAATTTTTTTATGAATGTATGTACAGGTAAGAATGAGTGGGTCTATTGGTAATATAAACATGTGCAATACAAATCGCATATCGTATGATGTTTGAATATGTTTATACTTAAAAAAAGAAACTTCTTTTATATAAAATAAATCAATTATACAAGTAAAACTAGAGTGTATCATATTTGATAAGGCGAGTATGGGTATTTTTCGTTAGCTTATTGGGTATGGATATGGGTAAGAATTTTTTTCAGTGCATCTAGATTTACTCTTCTATTTAAATGTCCTAAATTACGTCTTTCTATTCCAGCGCGCCAGGTTTATATCTTTGATATATTTTTCCTTCTCTCTTTGTTTTCTTGCCTTTTTACTCAATCATAAGAATGAAATATAAATTCTGTAAGAATCTGGCTCACATAGTCACATTTCCACTTTAATCTTCACGGTGGCTATGACTCAATTTTGTTTTCAAATTAATTTCAAATTTTGCAATAAAAAATTATAATTAGTGAAAAAACAATTTAAATAGTTATCTTATGTAATAAGTAAAATATAATTTAAACAGAATGAGTTTTGATCTTTTATTCGTGAAATATAATAAAATTAATTATTATAAATTAATTTCAAATTTTGCAATAAAAAATTATATTAGTGAAAAAACAATTTAAATGGTTATCTTATGTAATGAGTATAATATAATTTGTAAAACATAATGAGTTTTGATCTTTTATTTGTAAAATATAATAAAATTAATTATTATATTAGTCTTATTCGTTATTCACCTGCTACTATTTCGTTACCCGATAATATTAACGGGTAAGGGTAGGGTAGGGTAGGGTAAGGTTAATTTTTAATGGGTAAGGGTAGGGTATAGGTAAGAGCAATTTTAATGGGTATGAGTATGAAAATGCCTCCACCCAACCCGTACCGTACCCGTTGACACCCCTGCTCATACCAGCGTGTAATAGAGAGGATCCAGTTATATGTATAGGTAAGAATGAGTGGGTCTATTGGTAATATAAACATGTGTAGTACAAATCGCATATCGTATGATGTTTGAATATGTTTGTACATAAAAAAGAAACTTTTTTATATAAAATAAATAAATTATACAAGTAAATGCCTTCGATCTCGGGCTGGCCCCGGGAAGGGGTCTGAGTCCTGAGCTGCTCTTGGGCCGCAGCCGTATTAAGGGCCCTGTTTTGCTATTACCTCAGGTTGGCCCTTTGTAGGGTCCCAATCCCGAGTCATTTATGGGCCAAATTTGAGTTTATTAAGGGCCATAGGCACATGGACCTATCAGGTGTATTGATACAAGTAGTTTGATGTATAATTCATTTTTCTTTAAAAAAAGTTGTAAAACTTTTGTTTACAAATTCTGTTCCATTATCCGATCTAAATATTTTTAGTTTGGCATTAAATTGATTTTCTATGAGACAAAAAAGTTCTTTCAAGCTACTAAAAAAATTTCATTTTTTGATTTGAGTAAATGTAACCAAGTGGTTCTTGAAAAATTATCGATAAAAATAACCAAATATTTGAATCCATTATATGACTCAAGCATAGCTTCACTTTTGCTAATGGAATGAGAAAAAAGAAGTTTCGTTTGTTTTGCCAACTTACAAACTTCACAATTAGTACAATTTAAATTTTTACAATCCAAAATATAATTTAAAATATTGTCGGAGGGATGCCCAAATCTTCTATGCCAAAGGCCAATATCAATGGATTTAGCGGAAGCACAAAAATAATTTTTTGAGTTAAAAAAATAGTGTTCATTGTCAAGAAATCATTCACCAATCTTTGTCCTCGTTTCTCGGTCCTAAATACAACAATTTTGCAAGAAAAAATTACATCACAATCTAATTCTTGTGTTAATTTTTAAACCGAAAGTAAGTTTATAGGAAAAGTATCCAAATATAGCATGTTAAAGATTTTTTTGTTACAAAATATAGTTTCACCTATACCATTTATTTTAGCCTTCATACAATTAGCTACCAAGACAAATTGGTCAATTTTGGTCATGTCTAAATTTGTTAAAAGTGCTTGGTTGCCAAACATATGGTCCGTAGCCCCACTATCAATAATTATTTTATCTAACAAATTTAAATCTTTTGAGTGTGAAGAGATACCAGAAAAAGAATGATTTTGTTTGGCTAGCAACACGGACATCTGCTGAAATAGTGACTGCAATTGATCCGCTGCCTCAGCTAACCCGTTTTCGCCTGACCCTAACCCGCCAGCAAAAAAACCAGCCCCAGACCCATTCGGACCTGGTTTATTAAAATTTGATTTGTGTCCAGTCTATGTGGAGAACCCCCCACGCGTCTCTCTTCCTTTCTCTTTCTTTTTCTCTTCGTTCCAGCGGAGCTCTTCCCTTTCCAATGTTTCGGTTTTAGATGGGGATGAAGAAACCAACATTTCTCATGTGTATGCCCCTCTTTTTTACAGTGCGTGCATCTCTCAATTTCGTTGTGATTTGAGTGATTTTGAGAGCTAGGGTTTTGGCCAAAATTTGGGAAATTAGTTTTTTTGGCCCTCTTCGGTTGTGACTTGTGGACCACCCATGGCCTCTCTTTTTCTCTCTTCTTGTTGGATCATGTTCTTGATTTGAGAGTATGACGGAAGCGGAATGGTATTCATGATTTGAGCTCGTACGGCCTCATAGCTAGGGTTTAATCCCGCAAGGTACTCGAATATGTCATCTTCTTCTTCTCATTTTTTTATTATGGTCAAGTCAGTGGTTGGCAACCGATACGATCGTAGCTCGTCTTTTTCTTTTGAAGAGCATCAAGGTACTCTATATGCTTTCTCGTGCCTTGCTTTTCTTGTTGGATTTCTTGTTTGAGTTGATAGATACGGGAGTAATTATTCTCTTGCCCGTACATGGCTTTCACGGTGTCATATAGTTCAAAAGCTGTGTCAAAGAGGAGAAAGAGATCCGAAATGGATGGCTCCATGGAATTCATGAGCCAAGTTATGATTTTGTCATTTTGGGTTTTCCATTTCTTGGCTGCCTTTTTTTCGGTTTTGGTCGGGAAATCAGGGTTTGTGACTTTGGGCTCTTTGTTTTCTTCTGTGATGTATTCTCACATCTCTCGACCGCTGAGCGCTCTAGATGCAGCCTTTACCCATGACAGATAATTCTTGTCATTGAGCAGAGTATTAGTGAGCTTGGAGGTATTATTGGTAGCCTCGTGTTGCCCCTCTTGAGCCATTTTGCTCTTTGTTGATTTTTCTATTATTGTTTTTGCGGTCACTGAACTTGGCGCTATGATACCATGTTATTTTTTGTAAAGAATTGCAAAGCTGAGGAGAAATAAAATTTTTGTATTCTTGAGTTGTATTGTTTACAGTTATGGATCCTCTATATATATTACTATCTTGTTTCAACAGTTAGAATTAGTGTGCCATTGGTACCTTTCCTAATTAATGTTCTATATAGCTATACCTATTACACTTTTGCCATTTTGTATATTTTTAAAGGTTTATGGTTGATAAATATTTTTTTAATTAATAGTTATATTTATTTGTAAAATCTAACTAAATATTAAGAACAATTTATTAAGAGTTGAATTATGGTGTTCCTAAGTTCACCAAGCATTTTAGTGAATTCAACTCTAAAATATATCGAATTAACTTCAAGTGACGAATCCGAATTGTTGAAACCCATCTACCTTACGAGTGATGCGTTTACATACAATTTTTTTAAATTTTCGAACTAATATTGTATAGAGTCAAACGGTCAAAAAACAATAAAAAAATAAATGCATTAAAATTAATTTATGAACCTTCTAATTTTGACCGCTTGACTTTGTACTAAATTAATTCGAAAGTTTAAATTTTTTAAATGTAGACTTATCACTTCTAAGATAGATGAATTTCAATGGTTCAGATTTGTCAATTTGAAGTTAATCCGATAAATTTTAGAGTTGAGTTTACAGAAAAACTTAATATACTAAAGAACATCCTAGTTCTACTCATGTATTAACTATAATTTGGAAAATAAAGATGTTCGTTGGAGTGTTCCCCTAGCTCGGTTGAACTGAAGTAAATGAAATTCTATTTACAATCCGGCCTGAAATTTTTATTTATACCATAATAAAAAAGAAACCAAAACACTCTTATTGTGGGAGAATTTCACATCTACCCAGACCGCCAAGCCAGTCTGCATTCCATTCTTGCGGGACCTCCAAACCAATCTGCAGCCCCTCAAGAATGGAGCCGCAGATTGCCTTGGCGGCCCGGGTAGATATGGAATTCCCCATATTTTGAGGTGTCTTGGTTTTTTTTTTTTAAATGGTATAAATAAATTTTTTGGCATTCCGGCACATGAGATTGTCTTCGTAGAAAACACGTGTAACACATGGGCGGGTTCAACTCATGACCATTTAATTCTAGGGAGAATTTCATGTATACTCCTAAAATTTAAAAATTATTTATTTGCCCTGTGAAATTCATAATATCATATCTAGCCTTTCAAATTTGAAAAAAACTCACAAATTTATTCAATTATTGTCTTTCTTTAATAATACTCACTACAAAAAATTTATAAAGTACTCATTTTATTCTTTATTAAAAAAAAATTAGAAATTAGACAACAAATAAATAAGACAATAGACCCTATTAGTTAAGAAAGCAAACAGTCGTAAAATATTAACTAAAAATAAAATAGTATTCAACTGAAATTAAATTTAACTGAAATAGATGTAAAACATGTATACATCGTTATTCTCTTCAACGAGTTGAAAAATAAATAAAAGGAAAATTATTAACCCAACTAAATTAAAGTGACGAGGTACAGGTGGCAAACTGCCAGCGTTTCACGACTTCGGATCCGAAAAAGTTGCCAGAAATTGATTTAGATCTAGTCGAGTCGAGTACGCATGAATCGCATGAGTTAGATATCATATCTTTGTTGGATTTTGGGTCGATATAATTGACTTTCAGCTATTCATTCAATAATCAATATTTACGTTTCAGTTTCAAATTAGATCCAATTTGGATCAGTTTAGCTTTTTCGCCAACGAAATTGTTCATGAAATATTTCTGAAACCCACAAAGGCATCTGAAAAACATGTCTAAAACGTTTCTAGGCACATACAAATTAACTGTAATAATACTGGACATTGTGCTGTAAATTGTAGATCTAAAAATCGTTTGAAAACCTCCAAAGAATTAGGTTTGGATTTGCTAATTGCTAACCAAGTAACCATACTTTGAATTGTTAAGACGAGCTTGGATGACGTCAAATTATAAATAAATAATTAAGAAAGCACCTTTTTCTCTGCCCCAAATTCATTGAATATATAAACTAAAAAATCTCATAATTTTGGGATATACAAAAGACAGCTTGGGTGCAGGACCGTTTGATCGTTATAAATTCGTAGTGCCCAAATTTAACAAAAAGAAAAAAAAAAATGTTGTACGGCGTGCTAGGCGCTAAACAATGTCAGCTCCTCCGTCTTGATGGAAGAAACCACGCATTCACATGGAGAGGGAATAATTCTAGTACATTGGGGTGCATTCATTATTTTGCGTAATTAATTCGTTATATTACTTGATATAATCTAGGTGATCAGGCCTCATCGAGCAACGCCAACAGCTCATTAATTTGTATCTAATTTATTAGTCAAACTCAATGCCCAGATCTCGAGGCCTACTCTATTTGTTTAATTCACTTGATTAGTTGATTCCGTCTAGCTCTGATTGCATATCTGGAGCCAGCTGGTCAAGTGCACTAATCAAGAATAGAAAATGGCTTAACTAGCTAACACACTTGTTGGATGGGGAAATAATCTACGGTTTTCTCCTTTAGTAAATTAAAAATAATAATGAATACTTAAAGCAATGTTTACTATTACGTATTTATAAGATAAATTAGTTATTTTCTTTGTTTTTGTATATTTAGTAATAAGGTTAATTGGAACAATTTGAAGATAATTTGTTCTGTAATTTGACTATTTTGTCCTTTTATCAAATCAATGGAATGATTTCTAATGTAAAAGATCAATAAATATTGTGGTGAAGAACATTAGAAGAAAGTCTAAAAGTGAAATACCATATCAAAATTCAAAAAAAAAAAAAGGGCCAGACAAAACAGAGGTTTTTATCGTCTGTCTAGTCGCTTTTTCGAATCCCCAGTGTTAGTTCATCTTTGGTACCGTTATTAGTATGATGATTGTCTTTTATAGGTTGAGTCTTTCCTTTCCGATAAGATTTTTACCCATTTCTGTTTACATTTCTGTACATTTGTACATATTTATTATATATAATGCATGGTGTCGTAATTTGATGTGACCAAGCAGCAGCTTGCTCGTTTTCTGGGGTCTGGGGACCTACATTTGTATTATCCAATTGCATATTTTTTACGAGCGTATTATATTGCATAATCTAAGAATTGTGAGAATAGGATTATTTATGAAATATTCTGTACGTACAACTCTGCGGACGAATTAGTTATAGCAACACTCTGATTAATTATATTAATTACGAAACAAAATTCATGATTATGAGGTCGATCAGCAAGACCATTTGGTGTTAATTTACAATGATCCAGATGATAAAAACTTATGGGAACAGAGTACACTTAACATGTGTAAACATAATTGCAATTTCTGAAACCTTGGCCTATTCGTTTAGATTAAATATGTATGGTACTGTGGTTGTGCTCTTGTTTCCAATGAACTTACAAGCAACAACATTAGTTCACAATGTAATAATACAACAAAAAATAAGGGCCCGTTCGGCAACGGCACTGTTGCCGTGAGAAAAAAAAATTAACTCTTGAGTGAATTTTTTTTTTCCACGGTGAACAGTAAAAAGTAACTCAAAATTGTTGATTCCTATTCCCATTCCTATTCCTTAGCAGCCGCTGAACAGGGCCTAATTTTGGAATCGAGAGGTTGAGGTGTCAAACATGGAATGAAGGCACCGATCAGGAAAGGGCAATATATCGGAGTTAGTGACCCAATTAAATGTGTAAATCTCTAACTTGAGTTATTACCAGAAAGTCATGAAAGTCTTCTTCAAGTAATATATGAGAAATCAGATCGACGCTGTCTGGGTTGGCGGTTGATCTCTCTCGTCTTGGAAGGATGAACGAGGAAAGAGAGGAGGTAGAGGTGGTGAACAAATCAGGTCGGATTTGCATGAATTAGATATCATATCTTTTTTTTTTTGAGAAACTGATAGTGGCTATCAGTTTAGGTTACAAACGATTACAGAATTAGATATCATATCATTGTTGGATTTTGGGTACGTGGAGTCCAATTGAGTTTAAGTTCATTCAATTTTGGCGCTTCATTTTCAAATCAGATCGGATTTGGATTAGTTTAGCTTTGTCGCAAACGGAACTTCAGAAATTATATCTAAGGCATTGGAAAACACGGAACATTGAAATTGTTTATGAAACATTTCTAAAACGCATAAGACATCTGAAAAAGTTGTCTAAGATGTTTCTAAGTAAAGGCACATACAAATTAACCATAATAAAACTGGACATATCCTACAAATAAAAGATCTAAAGATCTTCTGAAAACCTTAAAAGAATTAGGTTGAGATTTGTTAACCATACTTTTAATTGTTAACACTCGGGAAGACGTCAAAATTAATATTAAGAATGCACCTTTTTCTCTCCCAAATTCATTGAATTTATTATCTAGAAAATCTAATGATCAGTGATATACAATAGAATGCTTGGGTGTGTATTACGCAGCTTGGGAGGATCCGTATCCTCCCAGGTACCTGACTCAACACAACTGAAACGGATGGCCCAGATTTATTCCCTGCCGGTGCCTACTCGGGATGACATAGGGTCAGTATTATTTATGTTTTGAGATTCGTGCTAAGTTAAAATGAACAATTTTAGACCGTCCGATTCAATTGTGTTGAGTCAAGTAACCTGAGAGGATGTGAATTCCCATCTGTATGCCATCCAGCACGCGTGGTGCACGACGAACGATGTGTACTTAGTCTCTGTGGAAGAAACCAAGTTTTTACATGGAGGGAATCATTCTCTTACATAATAATTCAACTCGAGGTAAATTCATTTAATTTTGTGTAATGAATTCAACTGCTCATTAGTCAAACTCAATGCCCATATCTCGAGGTCTACTTCAGTTGTTTAATTCAGTTGATTGATTCAGTCCAGTTCAAATTGCACATCTGCATGCAGCCAGCTGCTCATGGGTAATAAATTAAAATAGAAAATGACTCAACTAACATAGTTGTTGGATGGAGAAATAATTTTCCCCTTCTTACGCAATAAGCTACTTAATAAGTTTTACTTGAAAAATGTGCAGCCAAGAACCATTGACTTAATTTGTCACATATTCCTAGCCCCATAAATAGGGCAGTGCATTTAAAAAGAAAAATGTTAATATCAAACACCAATGTTTAAAGTAATATTTTTCTAAGATGAAAAGCAATTAAATGCAATGTTTATTGTAATATATCGGTAATACTTGGAAATTCATAACAAGTGTGAAATTTAATCTAGCCAGTTTTTGGGTGAATAACCATGTTTATCATATTATTTCGTAGTTGATTAATTAAATAGAGACATCGGCAGGATCAATGACTTTCATGCACGATAGAACATCAAAAATTTAAGAGACGCGTCATGGACGTTTGAGTATATCCTATCAGTGTGCAATTAAAAGGAAGATATTTTTCTAAGTTTATTCAAAGACAAACTCTAGCTTAATTTTGAACTTTTGTACCTCTGAAATCGTTTTCTTCAAAAATAAATAAATAAAACTAGTGATATAGTTTTGCTAATCTAACGGCTCAGATTGATTCCACTGTTTCTCCTAAGAAAATACAGCTACGGAAACTTAACTTGGAACCTTTGTGTGTAGTGAATGGTATATACAAAAGTGAAAAACGCTGAGAAAAAGAGTTTTCATAAGAAACATGAGCCGTCCATCCCACTATATATCGCCCAATTAATAGTTACTTATTTGTAATATTTAAATAAATGTTATGAACA
The DNA here is from genome assembly GCA_025461045.1 of Carex parvula. Taxonomy (NCBI): domain Eukaryota; kingdom Viridiplantae; phylum Streptophyta; class Magnoliopsida; order Poales; family Cyperaceae; genus Carex; species Carex parvula. The sequence goes on from JAJGRW010000801.1 coordinate 130,237, forward strand.
ATATTTTATTATCTATTATAAAAAAAATATAACAATGTTCTAAAATACTAAATGACAAACGAATAGTTCGGGGTCGGTTCGGCAGGGTCAAAAATTCGTAATTCGGAAATAATTCGGGTATAATTCGAGAATGATTCAGTACCATAAGGAAAAAAAAAACCCAAAAAAAGTTTCAAAAAAAATTCGTGCGTTTTTTGCATTTTATTCGCGAATAAAACATATTATACGATTTTTTGCATTTTATTCGGTACTCGGTTCGGAAACGTCAAAACTACAAATAAAACGCAAATAATTCATGAATTTTTCGCGAATCATGTCACTATGTAAAATAGAGGTGCAATGTATACTCCGTTGAATTCCTGTACATTATATTTTATTACAATCCAAGATGTTGGATAGTGTCTCCCTAATTCATAGCACATGGGCGGGTTCGCCAATGTCTCCACACCTACCACCATGACAACCAAGACTGTATATTGATTAAGAACAGAGGGCAGAACTAGAGACTCGAAGAGCAGTTGGATTTAATAAGCAATTTTTTTTTTAATTTGTCTGAAAATAGATCGATGATATTTTTTTTAAATATTAATGACCGAATAATGATTCAGTCTAAGTGGAAATGACCGAATTAATGGTTCAGTTTACTTTTTGTCATACTGGTGACTCAAAAAAATTAAGAAGGCAGGTAATTAAATGATTGCTACAGTCTACTTGGGATTTCAAAATCCCAATCCACAAACTATTCATTTTGAAATCTAAAATAATAGCAATGGGGGTGGATCTGAACCAATCAATGATTTTGGTCTAGGATAGAAGGAAAAATCTGTGTGGCCAGTCATGTAGAAGTGTGAACAAGAGGGAACCAAACTATTAATTCGATCATCGCTTATCTGGACTGAATTAATGATTAGATCTTACTATTTTAGAAAAAAATAATTAATATGTTTGTTGTCAAAACGGTGTTTAATATTGTAAATATAAAAAGATGTTCAATTGGAGTCATTTTCTCTTTGCAACTTTCAAGATGTGTGCTCTCTATTCTTTTTAGGAAAACTAAGGGTTATGTTCATATTTGATTCATAACTGCGGTTATAAAAGTTTTTGTAGCTGCATGTCTAAATAAACACAAGGAGCTCAAAAACTTTATCGCTGATTCAAACGGAGTAATATAATTTATCGCTGATTGGATTGCCTAAAATTATTACAATTTATATATGTTTTTTTATTTGTGTTGTATAATTTCTTATAAGAGGTTTCAAACATTTTTATGTTTTAAGTCTTTATCGTGCCTTTCTTTTTGTAATTTTTTAATAATAATTCTAAAATTCATCTGTTAAAATAAATGTTAGATGTGATAGCATATTACTTTCTCTACATATAAATATACAAATGATCACTTCTCAGTTTTAGTTTTGTGAGGAGAGTTCAAATGTCTTTATTTTTTCTGTCTTCATTATTCCTTTGTCTTTTAAATGTTAATAACTTAAAATTTAAAACTCAAATATCAAATAAACTATTATATTTGATCTATATTAAATTCTCTATGCACACATAAAAGTAAACGACATTTCGACTTTGTTTTGATTGGCATCAAGTGTTTCAAAAAATAAATTGATATGGATAAATTACGGACGATGATTTTTCAACTTGTTAATTTTTATGAAAACTAAATCGAAAAGTGATGAAATTTTGATGTTTTGTTGAGGAAATTATATAGATCACATCTAACGAATTTATTTTGACATATAACTATTTTTCTCTTAACAAAGATTTTATTTCGTCACGCCTAACACTATTTTATATTGATTTAAGAATTCAGAGATTTAAACACTTCTCAAGTTTTGGATATTAAGATTAGACTAATTAGATTAGACGAAATAAAATCTTTGTTAAGAGAAAAATTTCGTGTTTAGGTTCTTTTTTATTTCCATATATATCCTCAGATCTATCGAAATATTCCTCCTTGGCTAATAAAATAAAAGAATTTTTTTTATCCAGAAACTAATAAAATATATCTTATTCTTATATATAATATAGACAAAAAACACCATCGATCTAGAAGAAACACAGTAACAACACACTAGATTTTCTCTAAAAAAAAAGGAAAGAGTATACTAATAATTTATTGTACATAATAATTATTATGCATCTTGATCTGTTGTCGTTTTTTCAGGGTACAAAGTAGCAGGTAGTGATTTTTCTTTAGATACAAACGTGTAGCGTTCAAATTTGTACTAGTGTGACTGTGTTCTAAATAATTCCAACTTGTGTACCATCATTTCTATATGTCCAATTGTATATTTTGTACAAGCGTATTATACGTCATTTGCATAATCTAAGACTTGCGAGAGTAGGTTTATTTCATGACATACTCTATACGGACATGTTAGTTATAACAACACTCTGATTATGTTAATTAGTTACGATGCAAACTTCATGATTATGATTATGACGTCAAGAGTACCATATGGTGTTTTACGGCGATAATTATGGTAAAATTTCTAAAATCTTATGTGAACACTACGATGTGACCAAAATTGTAATTTTTCAAACATTGGCCAAGTCGTTTTGGTTATTTTTAGTTTAATGTGGGGATCACTACTCTTGTTGCAATGAACTTACATACAACAACATTAATTTACAATGTAATAATACATAAAAAAATAATTACAAATATAAAAGGAAAAAATATTTTAAGTTATTAGGGGGCAAAACGATAAAGAGTTGCAACTTTCTATACCTAGATCGACGAGAGGGATTTATTAGCTTAATTGTATGGGATATAAACCTATGAACAAACATTACTTTGGAAAATGCATCTGCAATGGGGTATGGTAGTGTATTGATTAAACCCGGGCGGGTCGATTCGGACAGAGCAAACCCGTGACCCGAACTCGGACCGGCCCGAACCCGTGCCTAAACCCGGATCGGACCGTCCTAACGGGTGGGCCGGGTTTCACTAGGGTCGGATCCGGTTTTCTGGGCCAAACCCGCCTATACCCTACCCGTTTGAACCCGCCTACTCGAACCCGATCCGGACATGGCTAAACCAGGACCGAACCGCCCGAACCCGACCTAAACCCGAGTCTAACCGCCCCAAAACCCCGGATACAGGTCTAACCCGGCCGAACCCGAGCCAACCCGACTAAACCCGAGTCTAATCCGGGTGGACCCGTCCTAACCCCCCAAACCCGACCCGAACCCGCCGAAAACCCGGAGGGACCCGAGCCAACCCGACCCCCCAACCCAACCCGTCCGAAATTTGAAATTTTTTTTAAAAAAATGGTAAAATTTCCTCAAAAAAAAAACCCATAAATACACCCCCATTCTTCATACATTTTCACATCTGATACTCTCATTATTTTCAATCTCTCATTCGCTCAATCTAATATTCTCATACTCTCAATATTTTCATTATTCTCAAAATTTAATTTTATTGTTATAAAAAAAAAAGAGTTGCAAATTTATTTCATTATACAAATACACAAAAGGAATTACGAAAGTAAAGGAATTACGAAGTTCGGCACCTCCCGCAAGATTTTTTCGCGAGATTAAAATGTTAGATTTATTTTTAGTAATTGTTAGATAATTAGAATTATTTTAAATATGTTACTTTAGTAATTGTTAGGAATTGTTAGATAATTTTTATTAATTGTTAGTAATGGTTAGTAATTGTTAGTAATTTTTAGTAATTGTTAGTAATTGTTAGTAATTTGGAGTAATTGTTAGTAATTGTTAGTAATTTTTAGTAATTGTTAGATATTGTTAGTAATTGTTAGATAATTAGAATTTTTAGTAATTGTTAAATAATTAGAATTATTTTTAGTAATTGTTAGATAATTATTTTTTGAATATGTTATATTTTATTTTGTAAATTTTGAAAATGTTAGATTATTGGATTTCATCATTTGAATTTGTTAGATTATTGTTTTTTGTTAATTCGGATTTATTTTTAATAGGTTAGATTTTATTATTTAAATTCGGATTAATTTTTAAATATCTTAGATAAATAAGTTAGATTTATATTTTTTGAATATGTTAGATAAATAGATTTATTTTTCAAATAGGTTATATTTGATTTTTTTTAATTCGGATCTAAATTTAATTGGTTAGATTTTATTTCTTAAATTCGGATTTATTTTTTAATATGTTAGATTAATAAGTTATATTTTATTTTTGAATATGTTGGATAGTTAGATTTATTTTTAAACATGTTAAATTTATTTTTAATAGGCTACATTTGAATATTTTGAAATATGTTAGATTTTAGATTTATTTTTAAATAGGTTAGATTTTATTTTTTGAATATGTTATATTTTATTTTGTAAATTTTGAAAATGTTAAATTATTGGATTTGATCATTTGAATATGTTAGATTATTGTATTTTTTTTATATTCGGATTTATTTTTAATAGGTTAGATTTTATTATTTTAATTCGGATTAATCTTTAAATATCTTAGATAAATAAGTTAGATTTATATTTTTTTAATATGTTAGAAAAATAGATTCATTTTTTAGAAATAGGTTATACTTGATTTTTTAAATTCGGATCTATATTTAATAGGTTAGATTTTCTTTTTTAAATTCGGAATTATTTTTAAATTTGTTAGATAAATAATTTAGATTTATTTTTGAATATGTTAGATTTACATTTGAATATTTTGTTAGATTTATATTTTGTTAGATAAATAAGTTAGATTTATATTTTATTTTTGAATATGTTGAATAGTTAGATTTATTTTGAAAATTCGGATTTATTTTTAAATAGGTTAGATAAATAAGTTATATTTTATTTTTGAATATGTTAGATTAAATTTTTTAAATTTTGAATATTTTTAGATTTATATTTAATAGGTTATATTTTAGATTTTAGATTTATTTTTAGATTTTAGATTTTAGATTTACTTTCAAATTCGGATATTTTAGATTTATTGAATATGTTAGATTTTAGATTTATTTTTATATTTTAGATTTTAGATTTATTTTTAAATTCGGATTTAATTTAGATTTATTGAATTTTTTAAAATTCGGACGGTTTGCCTCTGTGTTGTACCGGCCTTGTAGAACAAATCAACAATTAGCCAAATAGGTTAGATAATTTAATTAGATTTAATTTAGATTTATATTTAAATTTAGATTTATATTTAATTTAGATTAAAAGGTTAAATTTAGATTTAATTTAGATTTATTCGACGGTCCAATGTTATCATCGTACCAACAAAATATGTCTCAAATAGAAAGTAGGCTTCCACAAGAATCGCAATATTTTCCACAAAATCCAGCACAAATGCCACCGCCGTATCCACAAAATCCCTCCCAAATGCCACCACCGTATTATCATCAAGATCCTAACTATTGTCCACAAAATCCCTCCCAACTGCCACCACCGTATTATTCCCTTCATATAGAGGTACTGCTTCTATAGGATCGAGTCCATACACCGCCCCTATAGGAAGCACTCCCTCGACAAGTGTCCCTAAAATTCAAGCCGAAGGTGTTGCTCCCATCGAACCAAAGAAGAGGAGGAAAACCACAAAACCCGAATACAAGGCTGATTTTTGGCGGTATTATCAAATGACCTTTCATCCGAATGGAGTGGTGCATATTCTAAAATGTAAGGTACACGGTTGCAAGACCTTTTACGAGTATAAACTAAGTAATGATATGTCTACATTTAAGAAACATGCCGAAGGTCATGCAAAAAAGGGTGAGCTACCACAAGAAAATACGGACCCGCGGTTAGTCCAAACCCTTATGAACCCGGATGGTACTAAAACTCACCAAAAATATGATGAAAAAAGAATGCTTAGTGAATTTGCCCAATATATTGCTCACAAAGAACAACCAATTAGTATGGGTAATTGTTTAAGTTTTGCCCGGTTGATAATTCTGGAGTGTGGCGAACCATTGTATAGGAGGTTTCATCATAGAAAAATGGTGGGTGAAATTAAAAAACAGTTTATCGAACAAAAAAACGACCTACGGGCTATATTTGCATATGTAAATTATAATGTCTCAATTACCTCCGATATATGGACTGCCGGTAAACATGGCCTTGGGTACTCTTGTATTACCGGTCATTGGATCGATGATAGTTGGGTTTTACAAAAAAGGGTTTTAAGTTTTCTGGTGTTAGATTATCCGCACACTGCACAAATAATTTATCTATCAATTATTAAGATTTTACAAGAATATAATCTCAAAAGGAATTTAGAGAACAAGATTTTTTCTATCTCATTCGATAATGCTAGCAACAATATAGCGTCCATTGATCTTTTCACCTGGTTCCTAAATCCAATCATGAATGGTGCAATGTTTTACCAAAAGTGTGCTTGCCACATACTTAACCTTACCGCAAAAGAGGGCTGATGTCTCATTATTTGACCTATAAATCCGACCAATTTCTGTACCAAAATCTGTGTTTTAAACCACCAAATCGCGTCTTTTACATTGAATATCTATTGAATATCTATAGAATGTGGTACTGCTGTGTTTTCATTCTTACTTTGCAGAAAATGAGCGAAATCAGGGAAAATTGTGAGTTCTGGAACCCTACACGCGGGCGGCGTTAGATTCCACGTGGGTCGCGTCAAACCCTGAAATTTTAGCACCCGAACTTAAACAGTCATAACTTTTGACTCGTACACTTTTCGGAAAGCTTGCGAGAAGATCTACAATCTGAGCCAAAGACACGCGGGCCGCGTCAGACTTTTCCGGAAACATAAGCATAATTGGAAACAGAGGCTAATTGAAGAAAGCTCAGCCAGAAAAGCTATAAGAGGGGATTTCTTGCACCTGAGAGGGTATTCTGGATCTGAGGGACAATTCCTAGGGTTAGGAGAGACGGCTGGCTAGGAGACGAAGAAGAGAGGAGCTGAACGAGAGTTTTGCGACGAATCTTCATCGTTCTTCTAGTTTTTCTATGAACTCCTTTATCTTTATTTGTTTTGTTTGTTCTTTGACTATGTGTGAGTAGTTTTCTTTGTTTCTAGGGTTACGATGTAGTTTGATACTTTGTTTTGTATGCATGTTGTTTGAATTTGTGTTGAATGTTAGTGTTTAATTGTTTGAGTAGTATTTTAATTGCTTTGTTGAAGTTGATTGAATAATTCTTGATTGTCTACTGTTAGATGTCTATAGCATCTTTCTTGTAATTTGGCCCTGATGTTTCTCTCAACCAAACTTAGTATTTGAGGTAGGTTTACGAGCCGCAAGGCGAGACCAAAAAGTAACTGAGAGGTGAACTTTTCCACTTATCGAGGGGTAGTGGTTACCTTTAGTAAACCAGACAATTAACTTAGATTAAAAACCTAAGAAGGTGAAATTGCATTTCCGATACCAAGTTTATTAAGCCAACAAACGAGAGTTGAGGTTTAGGAACATTAGGTTCGGTCAATGAATCCTTACACTAAAGAACAACACAGAAACAGACAGCGCGCTGCTGCATTCACTCGAGGTCCACGTGGACCGCGTATGAGAGTACGCGTGTCGCGTGTTCCATGCGGGTCGCGTATGAAAGTACGCGGGTCGTGTGGGTACCGAGAGGCAGAGTTGATAATGAAATCGAAAACCCTGGAAACGCTTTTCTATCTGGATAAACCAAACTTTTACTTTATGTTATTTTAATTACTTCTGTTATTGAATTTAGGAAATTAAACAAACCAAACCAACATTTTCCAACTTTTAGTACCTAATTGATTTAAGTAGAGTTCCAGACTTGATTTTGAACCGTCCTGTGGATCGATACCTGACTAGACTATACGACAGGATTGTGCACTTGCAATCTTAGTCGGAAGTTAAATCAAGGCTAAAAGCTACAGCTTGCTGTAGTGAAACTTTGTGATACACTTTTGTGCGAACAAGGGCCTTAAAACAGAAGCCGTAAAGGACTTGATAATTAAATTTAAGGGAGGTCTTGCCCATATTTATTCAAACGGGGAAAGAAAACAACGTTTCGCGGCTTTGTGTGAAAGGTTGGGTTTGGGCAAAATGAGAGTACCTTGGGATATAGATACCCGTTGGAATTCCACCTATAGGATGCTGCGCCGATACATTCCTTACAAGGCGGCTATAGGGGAGATGTTGAGATCGACGCGCGAAGGAACCGATTTGGAACTCACCGAACCCGAATGACAGCAAATAACAATGCTTAAAACCTTCCTTGGAACCTTTTTCACCGCAACCGTCAAACTATCCTGCTCATACACACCGACGGCACATGAGTTGCTGCACCATCTCCACTATATTTCCAAGGTGTACCGTGAGATGGAAGATAGGGTTAGTGATGATTCCCGTTTCCAACCGATCGTAGCAGCCATGAAGGTAAAATTTCTTAAATATTGGGAAGAGGTACCCCTCTTGACCGCTCTCGCAAACTACCTTCATCCGCATATAAGAAGAGGTTTACGGTAAAAATGCTTCAAGCCTACAAGAAAAATCTAAAATTAAACTGGAGGGACGAGGAGCCCCGCGTACAACGGGCATTGGAGGACATGTTTGCTATATACAGTGAAAGAAGAAATGTCAACCAACCGCCTTCGATCAGTGGCGTGAGATATGAATATAAATATACATATGTTTTTAATATTTATTATTTATAATATCTACATTATTTGTCCACTAATTTTTTCTATTGTTTTAATAGTTTATCCGCACACAGCAATAGTGGATTGTGTTGGGTTTTTTACTGTTCAAACACGGGTTTTGACTGTTAGGCTCAAGCTGCGGAAAGACCGTAGAACAAAAATTTCTACGTCTAACTCAAGCCAAGGATTAAAAGATGGTATCGTTCTTTTAATCCTTTAAGGATCTATTTCCGTAATTGATTTCTAAAACTTAAAACTATTTACCAAGTAAATAAATTTATATAACATTTATACCTTGTATCCAAATTCCAATTGGATTGTAGTCGCGTCTCGTAGCACCAGACGTCTGATGCCTCTATCGGTTGTCCACCAAGAAATAACCAGAGAGCGATTATTTCTTTTGCCAGAAATACTATAACTGCGTTTTTTACAAATACACTATTCACGAAAACTCGAAAACACTATTCACCGCAAACACTATTCATGGCTCGCAAGATATACGTAATCAAATTACATATTCTTTCTTTTCTTACGAAAACACTATTTAGGAGAGAAAAATATTATAACCGAATCGAATCGAGTCGAATCAGATTTTCTATATTTTTCTCTACCCCTACCCCTCTATTAATTTATAGGGTTAGGGAGGTACTTGTAAGCTGCTTGCAGCAGAGGTGCTTGCAAGGACGTACTTGTTGCGATAAATTTATACAACGTGTCGAACACGCTTAAATTTAATGTGTTTTAAGCTTGTCATCTTTATGACATTTATTTATTAATTATAACATTTATAATTAATCAAATAAATTAATTATCTGATTACTTTCCTATTGGTGTGACCCGATAAGATCTGTGTTATGTTGGTAAATAGAATTAAAACCGTTTTAACTTCTATAATCATGAGAGGCATCTGGCAAAACGCATCATGACCATCCAATTACACAAATGATGCTGTACTGTACAATATCACGATTCAGTAAACTATTTTACTTGTGTTAATTCTTTTGTATCATAGCTGTCAGATTAATTTCAATGTAGGTTTATGTCATCCTTGCAAATTAGTCTTTTCTTTTTCTTGATTTTGAACATATTATCAAATATGATTAACTCTTGTTAATCATACCGCATGCAGATAATCTTATTCTATCAAGGGACCCAGTGACACTATTACTCGCATAATAAATACGAGGGACAATAGTACTTTTGGTAGACCATCACTTCCTCAGCATAAGTTATGTATACCGAAGAGCTACCGTTATAGCTAATTTTTACAGATAGCATTAGGTAACAGTCACAGATACATTTCTTATGTAGAAACGATGAAAACCTCATACTTTAGAATTTAACACTGAATGAAAGCATTAACGACACGAACACAATTCCGTATAATGTTTCATTCGGGGTCTGGCAAATACCATGTTCTCTAACATGTATTTATGTGATTAAATTAACAACTCATTGTCTATGGTCAGTAAAACTTTAACCATCATTTAATCCACATACTAACTTTTAATTGGTTAATTAGTGTTCTTTGCTAATTACCTCGGTCAGTGACTATTAAGAGTATTTATCATCTATATTATGAAGTTCTACTCATTTCGAACCGAATGCCGAAATGATCCATAATTCGATAAAACTTAAAGAACAAAATGATAATATTATTAATCATTCAATTCATGACAAAGCTTTATATAATTAAATTATCGTATTATTGACTTCTAGATTATTGCAAACAAACAGATTGTTAGGCGATTTTCAAGATGATGACGACCGTACTCATCCCAAGGTAACACAAACGAGTTAATCAGCTACTGTTTGGGGCCAACGAAAATGAATCCTATGACTTCATGGATTGGTGGAGGAGGAATGCAAGTGCCTATCCAACGCTGGTGATGATGGCCCGCGACATATTTGTCATGCCCGTGTCAACCGTCCCTTCCGAATGCTATTTTAGTTCTGCGAACAGGATCCTCACCGATAAACGCAGTAAGCTGGGTGCACATGTTTTCGAGAGACTTGTGTGCTTGAAAGACTGGATTGATGCTGAAACTCGCACGCAACATGCCATGGAAGCATCATCATCCGGTGTCGAAACTCAAGAAAGCGGTACCGAGGAGCCTGAGCCTAACGAAGATTCAGACGGTGAGCAAGAGAGCGACCTATGGTATATGCACAACAACTACTAGATAGGTAGTGTCGGTATAAATTTCTAACATCTTTTATTCTTTATCGTTATTTTTTTAAATTATAATTTCTAAATATTTCAATTGTTTCATTTTAAAGAATAATTACTAACAAAAAAAAGTTAGAACTCCGCCTATGTTATTTTACATAGCCGGTCCCAAGTCAGGAATAAAGGAGGAGGGTAACTTTTGTTTTTAAATCTGTTGTTTTAAAATATTCGGTTTTAAAATAATTCAGTTTTAGAATAATTCGGTTTTAAAATAATTTGGTTTTAGAATAATTCGGTTTTAACATAATTTGGTTTTGTTATAACAAAAATATATTGTGTTCAAATAAAAAAAAAAGAAAAAAAACAGCACCGAAAACCCTCAAACAAAACAGAAAAAAAAAACCGACCCGGTCCAGACCGGACCGAACCCGGACCAGAGCGCCGACCCGACCCGACCCGGACCGGACCGACCTAACCCGCCGGGTTTAGGCCGGGTTCAGGTTGGCAGACCCAAAAAAAATCCAGGTTACCCTACCAGACCTAACCGTTGACCCGGGCTAACTTGTGCCCGGGTCAACCCGTGGACCGGACCGACCCGACCCGGCCCATTTTCAATACACTAGGGTATGGTATGTTCGGGTCTAAAATATGATAAATTGGCATTGCAAGGTGCATGTACCAACTAGTATGAATGATGTCCGAAAACAAAGCCCGGAGGAGAGGAATGACGACCTCGATTCATTTTTGTACCTTTGCAATTTGTTATAATGGTACTGTTTTGGGCTTTTCGCAATAACCAGGAAGTCTGAGGTCGTTTTCAATTACGACCTGGTTCTATGCAGTTTGTTCTTTCTCGTTAATTACCATTATTTCTTCTCTACCCATGCTTATAGCTAGCTTGTCTGTACTCTCTATAATGGTCCACTTTTTATCTTTTCATTTCTGTTTCTGTACGGGCCGGGACTAGATTGGCTAAGCGCAATATGGTTCTCCATTTTATTTACTAGTGCGTTTTGGGCTTCAACCAATTCCGGGCCACATATTATATACAAAAGACTAGAGGACTTATTGGATTTTAACTTCAACCAATTTTGAGGCCTTCCCATTCTCTCTCCCTTTCTTAAATTAATATATATTAGAGAAGGCAATTATTTCCTGATCCAATCGATAACTCAGGCCTACAACCATGGAGCTGGGTGGTGATTGGAAATGGTCTGATTGAGTATTATAGGAATTCTGTGAAAGATCTTAAAAATATCTTCCATAGCATATATATTTCTTGTTGGCTAGCTTCATCTGTTTTGTGATGGACAAGATGATGGAAATATGAGCCAGAAATATGTTTTCTCAATAGCTACAGATATTTAGGATCTAGATGTTAAGTACCACAAAAGAATATAGACAACAACGGATCACAGTTTCTGTTTAAGCGAAATTATGCAACATATGGCGTAATTGGGCTAGAATGGGCCAGATCGGAGGAGAAATTGGGCTATGACTTAGTGATTGGACATTAACGACAATATCATGTTCTCTATCTAAAATGAAGGGGCAACAAAATATTTAATAGAATGTCTTCATTTGTCATCCTAAAAGTAAAAAATAGAGACTTAATTATGACCACACAGACAGACAGTAAACCATTTTCGGAAATATACCTTATGGTCATGAAAGGCTTTTTGTTTTTCGATTCTGTGGTGTACTAAACGATCTTGTTGCCTTCTGTTACTGCTTTGAGAATGTCAGCAGACATAGGTGGGTTTTTAAGCTAATTTTCTCATTTAGTTTTTCAATTTTGACAGGACGAGATTTCATTGGACATCTTAGTTAATTTAATCAGTGTATTCCAACAGAAATTAATTTAATAATAGAGTCTAGTTGAGAGTTAGAATGGAGACTCACAGCATATAAAGTTTGTGAGTACATTTTTCTCTGTTTTGTCGTTTTTCATATAAAGATTAAAAAAAGAGGAGGGTTCACTGCCTCAATTTTTGGGAATCCATTTTTACAGCGTCATTTTTGGTGCGTACAGAGAATCTATTTTTCACGATTTTTCACGGACCAAAATGCCCCTGCTCAGCTTGATCTCCTGCCCTGTTCCCCCTGCACGGTATATCCCCGCCTTTACTGTAGGGACATTTTGGTCCGTAAAAACTGAATTCGCTGTACGCACAAAAAATGGCGCTGTAAAAATGGGTTCCCCAATTTTTCTTGCCTCCACTGACCCTCGAAATCTAAACCGTATATCAACAACATCGATCAACGGACGTGAAAAACTCATCAGCGGAAAAAAGTCGTCCAGTCCATCTGTTTCCGTCGGTCGGCTCCAGTCCCCTTCCCTCTCTTCGTCTCTCTATTCCGTGAACCTCTCCTGACCCCCCTTCGTCGCCACCCATTGCCACCCCCTCTCTCTCACAAACAGCCTCTCCTGGACCCCTTCTCGCTCACCACCTGACGAAACCCTAGATTCCGAAGAGGAGAGATGGAGCCTCACTGTCAGATCGTTCGAAGAAGAAGCTATTCCCCACTGCAAATAGAAATCAGGGAGGCTTTTCTCTCCATACATCTTCTCCCCTCGGATTTAGGCTTCTTAAATATTTTTTTCTTTTTATGTTTTAGGCATATGGTAAGACTGTGCAAAGACGGCTCATACTGGTATGATATGTTCAACCCGATGTAGAACATGATATTTTGTCTGTTACGCTCGATGTTCTTCAAAATTAGTTTAATTTTGTGGGATTTGCTTCAAATTAGCTCAAATTTACATTATTTGCATTAAATATAGTGCTTATTGCTTTTAGTATGATGAGTAGCACTCTACTAAAATTACCCAATTCACTCTTTTCTTGTCCTTGTTTCATTATGTAGAGACTAATTATCTTGCCATATTTTTCTAAATAGCTAAAAGAAGAGATGAGCAATTGGAGATGCAAGAGCTTGTTCAATGGGGAAATTGGAGAATCAAGAGTGAATGCTTGTTCTTCATGGTGATCTTTGTTCGATTCTTCTTTTTTTCGTTTTTTTTATTTTAGTGATCCTAGCACATAATTGTATTTTTGACACTCTGGCTTAAGGATTTAACTTTTTTTTCTTTTTCGGGTTTCTTTGTGAGATGGTACGAGTGTGCCTAATGAAAATGGTTAAGAGCAAGGAGAGAGATACCAAGCAGCTTCAAGCATGTGCTGTGCGAGTACGTGGGTCATGCAAAAACTGAGAGGTAATTATCCAATATTCATAACAACACAATTGAAGGGCAAAGGAGGAGAAATTCTAGTTGTCTCAATGTAGATATATACCAGTGAATGAAAGAGTAGAAAGGCTATGGAGGATAATTTAGGAAATGATCTTTTATTTTTATTTTTATGGAGATATATAGTGGGACTACAAAAATTCTGGTAATAGCAAATCATTTTTTCCTGTAAAAATATTCTTATGTTGTAAGTAATCAACTTATTTATATGAACATGTCAATTTTTTTCTTGTGCATTTGTAACAAGATATTTATTTTTATGTGCTTGTATAAATCTCTCCTTATATGAATGTGTTTGCTTTTGAACACAATAAAAGTTGGTCGCAGTATAAAAAACTTTCAAATTTACACATCAGAAACAAACAAGTACAAAAGGTTGCAAATGATGCATAATTGTCTGGTACCAGTATATGTGATCATGTAGTTTATTTTAGCTATTTGTTTCTAGTTCATTACTGGTGTTTTTCTCTATCTATTTACATCTAATTGAACTATCAGAAGTCTAATCTTGATTGATTTTTGTATACTCCTATTTGGCAGGCTATTGTTGCGGTAGTAGTTGGTAGTCATTCTAAGGTAAACAATACGACTTTCTACACAAAAGATAATATTTTATTTCTAAAAATAAAAATTTGATATTCTTGTCAGCTCTATTTTTTACCGTCATGGTTTTTTACCATGATTTCTTTCTATTTTAATAAACCAAAAATCTGACACCGTGTACAAGTTGTTGGGTTCTTTTTCCAACTTATTTCGTCCACCTGAAAATGGATATTAGTTTTGTTGTATATGTCTCTTGTCTCATCATTTGTTATTTTCTATTTTTATGGAGTTATATTTATAAGTTTTCTTTTATAAACCTTTTGTACTCAAAACTTTGTAGAAAAGAGAATACACAAAAAATTACTCCAAATTATTCTCTTGCTCTCTCTCAAAACCCTAGATCCATAACAAGTTTCTTGAAGATTTGGGGTTTTTTGGATTCTTCTTCTTTTCTTCAGTAAGGGCCTTTAAATAGCCACAAATTAGGGCTTTAGAGGAGGTGTGCAAGGGCCTGGATTAGTGCGCTGGCAACATCTGGCACGCCCATTGCTCATTTCATCAAAAGGCTGTGGTTAAAGTGTAGGGGGAGGCAAGAGGTACCTTCATAGAGCCACCTATTGGCCTCTCTTCTGTTGCAGAGTGACACCTGGCCAGAGACATTGGAGATGTTGTTAGCAGAATAAAATGCCTTTGCCGCAAAGCTTTGGGGCTTAAACTGGTCCAGCACGAACTTTGGCATTTTGCGACTTTGTCAACATGCCAGCACATTGTATTTGCACCGTATTACATGTGCAATTTACACATGTAAAACGGTGCAAATACAATGTAATGTGTTGCCTAACCTTCTCATGACCTGACTCGATCAATTGACCTAGCTTGATCCGTACCCGTTAAAGAAAGTGTCTCATAGGGCAGACAACAAGTTGTTCTCTATAATTAACAGGTAAAGTCTTTACAACTAATCTGGTTATTTCATATTAATTATTAAGGTGAAATCAGATGTCATTTTTAATTTGCAGAGATTCTGTTGTGTTGTGTTGGAAACGTTCACTTCAGATTATAATTTTCATTTCTTGTCAAGTAGTTTCATCTTGCAACATTTAATTCTTGGATTATAATTTTTATTTCATGGATTATAATTCTTCACTTTTTATTTCTTTAATTTTATTCCAATCAAGAATTGTAATTCTAAGTCTTTTACTAGTCTTCACTTCACCTTGAACTTCCAGAGTGGAATAGGTGAGCAAACAAACAATCCGTGTTTCTGATTTAAATATTTCTTTTGTAGTATTTAACATTATGTATGGTACCCAAACTTGAAAAAAAAAAAAACTAATGTTAACATAGGAGACCATTGTCCTTAAAAAATTGCAATGATATTATTGTTTTAAAAGAGGATACACAAGTATAATGGACAAGCATCATAGGAAGTTAACATAGGGTTGAGAGTTAGTTATTTATTTTTGACCAAACATGACATAAAAGTCATAAAGTATATAGTAATATTTATTTTTTTAGAAAAATAAGAGAAATAAGTATAGGGAATAAGCACTGTAGAAAGCAACCGTGAATACGAGTTATTCTTTTATAAAAAAATAAACTAATGTTATGAAGTGTGGTAGTATTATTTTTAAAAAATAAGATACACAACTGCCCGGACAAGCATCAAATTGATATGGATATAAGAACTATTTTATATACCAAACAGGACCAAACGTTATAAAAGTGTGATGATATTATTTATAATTTGGCAAAATTGAGTCCATATATCCATCAAAATTGTGCTATTTAAAATATTTCATATAAAGCATAAAATTGAATATTAAATTTGTTCATCTAGATTTCAGCAACTTGAATATTTCCCCATAAAATACTTCCAAGTTAATTAAATAACATAAAATTTCCATGGCAAATATATTGGACCACGTTGTCCTTATCTCATCCTGTCTAATGCCTACTTTCTTCTTATCTAAGAAATAAAATCGAACAATTAAAATCTCAAAATCATTTCAGACTGTGTCCCAGAAGTGAAAACAAGCACGGAGAAAAATCTATAATGAAAAAACAGTCAATTAAATATGCATGATGGTATAAGCCTAATTTTTTTTTTTCTCTACCAATTTATGAATTTTTTTAATTTAAGGTCACGATTGGTTCAGACCTATAAAACTGAAAGAAATAGTACAATTAAGAAGAAAAGGCTCATGCAAAAAATTCGACCTAGCTTTTTCTTGGGATATTAGTCACATTATGTGGTTGAACATATATCCATTTTTTTTTCTTTGACAGTAATTAAGAGGACTTTGATCTTGTTTTAGTCTCTTATCACTAAATAAATTCCGATCTCGAGAACATCCTGGCGACCTAACATTTTTTTCAAGCAAAAGGAAAGAAAATTAATAGCCAAAAACACATTCTCTTAGACTTATAATGGAACCAAAGAAATTTTCATCATGTTTGGTTCACATGAGAAGAGATAAAGAGTAGGAGAGTAAAAGGAATGGGAATCGAAAAATGTTACTCTATTTTTCATCATCATCTTTTTTTATCTCCCTTACACTCCATTTTGAAGAATAAAAAATATAAGATTATACGATTAAAAAGTGATTAAAAAAGTAATCTTTATTAACCTTACTCTCCTATTAAAAATCTAACCAAACAAATACACTTATTAAAAATAATTCACTCGAGTAAAAGAGGTGTTTTGCTTAGAAAAATGGAGAGAATGAGGGGGAGAGAAGCGGAGGTGGTGTATTTATGCAACGAAAACTCTAGTCCCCTAAAGAACCGTAGATTTACTGCGACTTCTTGGAAAATAATTCGAAAGAACTACAACAATGCTACTATTTCCACTAAAGGATTAGAAAAAAAAAAAATAGCCAATATGTTATTTTTTGGCAGAAGAAATGTGGATGACTGGATGTCAAGCTTCCAGATTCCATTAAAACTTTTCTTTCTACTAGATATCTTGATTACCAGCCGAGTAACATGGGCCACGTAAACACCTTTAACTTGAAAAGCCCAAAATTAAGTACAGCTGTCGGGTCCAATAGCACCAGAATGGAGCACATACATAACGGGATCGACAACTGATAACTAACCAGACTATTTAATTTTCAAATGTCTTACTTAACAAACATAAACAACAAGAAAAAAGTTTAAATTGTAAATTAACAAAAGCTTATGTAAAAATTCGGTCTGTTCAGAGGGAAAAATTAATTAGTAAGAATAAACATCAATTATATATGAGAACATAGATAAAGAACATTGTTTTGTAATGTCATAAAATAGAAGTACATAAAGAAAAAAGCCAGGTGTCTAGCTACATTAAGGCTAGGCAGAAGATGACCAGGAAAGACATGACATAAATTGCCATTATACAATAAATGCCTTTGTCACCACTACTATCATTCATAATGGGGCCTAAAATGGATTTTCCATAGATAACACAAAAAATCACGGCAGGAGTCCCTAAAAAGAGAGTGATAACGAGGAGAAGGACGGCGATAGGGTAGCAAACTAGAGCAAGCGTCACATACAATCCCAATCCAAATGCCACAACCATACTACTCGCTGCAGACAGAAATGATAATGTTGCAAATTGGAGAGCGCGATCAGATATACTTCTCAGTGTTTCTGAAAGAAGCGCAAATAAGCCTATGAATCCTTGGAGAAATGCCATGGCGTTCGCTAAAATAAATGCCCAGAACATATATCTCCTACCTAGAACTGGTGTACCATGATCTTGGTTATAACCTCCGGGGATTGTAAATGCAGCAGCAAATGTTACAGTTGTGATAAATACAGAGCCCAGTCCGATGAGTTGAGTTCTCTCCCATTTATTTTCCAATGGTGGTTCCAATACATCGTCAAACCACTTGCGAGTAAATTTATAATTCTCATGAGTCTTAAGGTACTTGTCAATCATGTCAACATCAATATCCTGTAAGAGAAAAAACAAGTTTATGTTATAATATTATTAACCAACATCCCACTTATTAACCAACACCAACAGTTAAAATGAAAAAATATGATTGAAAGCAAGTCAGGTCTTATTTACTTTGTTACCTATCATTAATTGCAAAAAAATAACGAAATTAAGTAACAGATATCAAGTTCTAATATATGAAAAATAATGCAAAGGGAAAAGATATATATATATATATATATATATTTGTGGTATTGGGCGTGATACTCCAATGCACTGAGAAACTTTATAAGATCCATATATAGTAACTATAAATTTATAGAACGATTGTATATTAACAGGAAGTATATAATTGCAGGCATTAACATAATAATTTTAATTTTCAGATTTGGTAAATAACATATAGATTAGACTAGTAGATATCACAGATGCTTAGCTCTCAATTAAATTTAATATATTTTATACCAGTAAAGCCAGAATTTGAATATTTATTTGTTTTTCTAAATCGGCCATGGAAAAATCGGACGGTTGATATCAAAATTCTAACGTTTTTTAGTAAAAAGGTGTACTGGAGTAAATTCATATTGGTGTTGTAGTACTTTGGCAGCACAATTCTTAGATAAATTTATAAAAAAATATCTATTGTTCACTATGCCTCAGATAAAAAATATGTTAGACTTTGCCTATACTACGAGCTTAATTAAGTCACATTGGTGTTGACACTGAAGCTATTATGTATAACCAGATTACTCAATTAGCTAGTATGTGTTTTGCGAGCTTGGTAGTTCAGTAGTTGGTAGCAACACACAAGTTAACTAAAATAAACAGGAAATAATTTTCTGATGTTTTCCTTAATTTAGGCATACCTCTCTAGTTTTTACTTTGATTGCGGAAAGTTGGAGTGGTGTGTAGCCCTTCTTGTTTGGGACTGTTTCTGCAACTTGATAGTGTTCCCAAATAGCTCTCATAATTCTCCTGTGTCCCTTCTCTGCTGCAATGTGAAATGGTGTATCGCCTTCATAATTCGTTGCAGTATTCATTCTTTCTATCATTTCTCTAAAACTAGCATCTTTAAATACACCTGAAAAAATTATATGCTGATTCTCTTCTGCAGCAATGTGGAAAAGATTTCTTCCTTGAGGATCCTGCAACTCAGCATCATTAGAGTACTTTTTAATAAAATGCTCTATCAGGTTATAGTTACCCATGCGTGCAGCTTCATGAACGGGAAACATTCCATCCGAAAATGGAGTGCATGCCAGAGTAGGGTCAACTTCTAACATGGTCTGTACCATATAAGTACGTCCTTCGTTTATAGCCATGTACAATGGCGATTTCATTTCGTCATTCACTTTGTATGCCACTTCTGAATCAAAGTTCATCAGCATGCGGCCGATATCTCTATGACCATGCTTTGCAGCAACATGCAAAGCTGTGTCTCCATTTTTATTTCTTTCTTGGAGAGCACCTTTCACGACGACATGATCACTTTGAATGAGGTTGTGGATGACCTTCTCATTACCGACCTTCGCAGCACTGTATAGGGGTGTCTCTAACATGTTGTTCTGTGCTTTCAATAGGGACATATCTCTTTGAAACACCTTCAAAGCTAGTTCGTTGTGCCCCTTAGTAATAAGTAGGTGAAGAATTGTGTCTCCAAAACGCGTTGCACTTTGGAGCTCGGATTGGACAGTCTGGTTTTCTGTGTTTATTTCGTTGGGAGCAGAATGGGAGGTGTCTATTGTCACCTGATTAGACAATGTAAAATTTCATTAAAATACCGAAATAGGACTTATGTGAAATATATCATCTTTTATAGATGGAGAAGATAAGACAGAGGAGGTAATTAATGACACATCTCTCAGACATTTTGCCCGATAATTAATTAGGCTGGGGAACATTCCAGTTAAACAGGGATACTTTCAAAGCTGTCATGATACACTTGACAATAACTCAGCTTGTCATGATACTTTCAAACCGTTTAACACTATATTTTAGATTATATCTAAAATCAGTATTCTTGGTGGGTTATGTTAGCTACAATCAGCATTTAGAAGCTTTATTCTAAGAACGTGCATATTTTGGTGTTATGAGATTTGAGTAAGTTTGTGCAAGATGAATGAATTAGACAGATAACAGTACCCAATATCATAAAATGAAAAATTTCAAGTCTGGCATCGTGAATTTATGCAAAATGAATTTAAAATAAATTTAGTAAGGAGTCATTAGTGTTGAAAATAATATTTTGTCAAATATTTATTTTTAAAATAGATTTGTGATGTATTATTACAAAATAGCATATTATTGAGTAGTATAACTATTGGGCTATATTCAAATTTTTTTTTTATCAAGTATGTTGAACCTTAAGAGTGAGGCCATTGTACTTTGCAATGCGCAGATCGTTCCGTTCATTGGATTCATATCTCCGTCTTCAAAGTCCAAACAGTCGATCCGAACCGCTCAACATTATTATCAAATGAAAATATACTTGGAGACCAAATTTTATATTTTGTGGATTTCTTTTACTATTTTTTGAGACAATTAGAAAATCTTGGACTGGATACGGTTCTCATTAATTACCAAAGCAGATACGGTACATGAAACATGGGAGAGATCTTGGACTGGGAGTGGTGAATGAGAACAAGAGAATTTGGGCTACAAGGTTTATGCCTTTATGGGCGTAATGTGGGGGCATATGGAAGCAGAGGAATGAGTGTATCTTTAGTGGGAAACGCATGCATCCGGTTCTGCTATCATCCAGAATCAGAGAAGAGACTGAATTGTGGTTGTTATGCTGTAGGCAAGGCCGTGTTGGAAGTAATGGAAGGGTGCAGATAGATAGGTGTGAGCAGCGGAGTGTAGGGAGGTTTAGGACGTTGTTTAGAAGTTATAATTACATCTATTTTTCTGTATTTTGGTAGCTGCTACCAAACTTTCAACAAAAAAAAAAAAAACCTATACATATATTGTTTTATATGTTTTTACCCCCTATATAATATAATAAACTTAAAAGGGCTGATGTGAAGTTTAGAAATTAAATCTAGGAAACCACATTTTCATTTCCATATACTCACATTGGTTTCCGAATTCCGAATCATCAGCATTAAAAAAAATATTGCACATTGAAAGGTCAAATGGAAGAAATTAACATTAAACAAAAGAAAGTGTGTAAAAGAAATCTTCGGCAGAACAAAAAAAATAAAATAAAGCAAAACAGAGAAAAAGTGTCGAAAGAAAATTTGACCAATCCACAGTTTTCATAACTAAAAATAATGTTTTATGGGATACAGACCCCTGAACAAACTTGTATCTCTCCTTCACATATATACTATTCATTAAACTTATCACGAATTATCCGTAGCGTTATTTTTTTTTTTTTTGAGAGAATCAACGAGAGTCTAGTCCTCGTCTTTTCATTAACCATAATCAGTTACAAGGTTTTTTGAGTTTCTGAGTATAAACCCGGTTATTTCTAGCGTTATTAGCTCGCCAAAATTTCCCAACAAGATGCACACTAGAAATATTCTGACAAAAATCATAACAAATAATAGCAATGACTAAAATGAAAACTAAAAGTAATATGTTTTATTATTACTTCACGGCTCCAACATGCTTTTCCCTTGTGTGCTTCCCTGTTTAGTTAGGTAGATTGCAGACACTATTATAAGCAAGCAATAGTTTTTGAAATAATACCTTCATTTCTTGCAATTCCTCCGGTAATAGTCGAAGACGTCGTATTAATACATCGCTGTTGCCTTCTATTGCTGCTCTGAAAAGATCAGCAGGCATAACTGCACGTTCAGTTACCATTTCGCTTTCAGATCTAATGCTTTGCGAGGATGGAATGGCCATTACTATCACGTTTAATTAGCCTGAATTACTCTCACACTATAGCAAACTAGGATAGATTGTTGGGGGAAGATTTTATAGTGGAGCCTGCAAATCAATAACTTAGAATTATTCTTATTGCTATCGCAAAGTAGGATATATAGACTGCATGTTGCAGGAAGATTATATAGTGGAGTCTCAAGGCTAATAATGGGTTATATTTATTTAAATAATTTAACATCTCACCGGTCACATTCTGCGAATTCGTATCCTCTGCATTAAATCAAAAGAGAATATTTTGAGTTAATGCATCTTGACCATCCGATTTATTTTAAAGTTCGTGTGGACTAGATCTGCATACTGTGTTTTTTATACTGTGCTTAGGAAAATTGCTCGTCATTGAGGCTCGATTCATCCTCAGAAAACATAAATCTCTGTTTGAAAATCAAGTTCACATTAAGGTGCATTTCAACTCCTTAGATATCATTATTTTAATGTTCTTTCTAATTTTTCAGGTTTTTTTTATTCTAACAATTTACTTTTTGACTGTGAAGGAAAACCGAGGTGAAGGATTATTTTCCGGCGTTACATTTAGAAATATTTTTATATTTTTTTAAAATAGATAGAATACAATATAATTGAATTTATTAGAAAGACTACGACAAATAACCCAAATCAACATTTTATAGGCCGACGGCTGTAAAAAAAATTAAAATATTTCTTTGTATGTTATTGGAAAAAATAAAAATATTTTGTATCTGAGTTATTGATCCCAGTTCAAAAATCACTTCTGGATAAATAAATAAAATATTGTGGTTCTTCTATTTTCGAAAAAATAGAATTTGCTCAGACAATATGTCTGTCAGACGAAATTATTCATATCAAAAAATTTTCAAAATAGATGCAATATCTTAGAATTTAAATATACTAGAAGAACCACGATATTTTCTTTATTTACTCATAAGTGAATATGTGTCTGGAAAAACAAAAAGAATTTATTAACTATATATATAGTTTTTAAATAAAATGAAGAGAAATGAACTTGTGAAATTATCATTTTCGTTTGATTCCCTAAATCAGGAATTTGATCAACTTTATTTTTATTTTTACTTTATTATTTAAATCATTGATGTTACATCGATATCTTTATTTCGAGGATAAAGAAAATGAGAGTATAGCTTCGCTGGTTACCCTTGTGTGAGGAAGACACTTCGATAAAGATATCACCATATTAATCTAGAATTTATTAAACTTGATAGTGTAAATAAGGACGATGGTGGCCATGGCAAGCTAACAGGAGCAAGCATCACATAAATTCCTAATCCAAATGTTAGATTATGTTTCTAACATGTGTTATGATGGGAGACCAACAGTAAAGAAGGCATGTGTTAGATTCCATTCTTTTTGTTGATGTAAACTTCAGAGATTAGAATAAAGAATTGAGTGTGTTCAGATTTTAAGCAAAGAACAAAAGTATGTGCAACCTCTAAATAGAATATCATTTATGCAAGCAAAGAATCCAATCAGAGCAAGGTACTTAAAGAAAATGTCTCATACTAAAGACAAAAGTTCTTCTCTATTATTTAACAAGTAAAATCATTACGACGAAAATATTGATATGTAATAAAGAACCATTTCTTACACACCAATTACCGACTAATTAATCGGGTATTTCATATTAATTAATTAAATAAATCAGATGTCATTTAAATTTGCAGAGAAATCAGAGGCTGGTCAGTACAATTAATTTTCTCTGTTCTCACTTTTACTTGCTTCTGTGTTATCTTTTCTTTTTTCCTTTTGTGTAAAATTTATAGGCGATTTCATTGATTTAAAGAATTACAAACTAGCTAGTACATATGATTAAACAAGTGTCTTAGAAATCATTCAGTTATAATCATACTAAATATATTGACATGTAATGAAGAAACACCATTTGTTACACAAGACAATTACCGAAATTAATCCTGGTATTCCATATTACTAAATTTGAAAAATTTATTTGAGAAATCAGATGTCATTTAAATTTTCAGAGGCTTGTCAATACAATACTACAATGTGTGTTTTGTTTTCGTCTTAATAACCTGCATATTCTCGCCCAGCTGATGGAATGATGGTACAGTCTAAAAAAAATTAAAATGCATTGACCAGCTGGCGCACCAGTCTGGAACTATATGTTACTCAGATACTTTGGATTGAGCTTCGTATCAGTATCGGACACGTATCCGATACCGATACATGCTCAATACGGCTCCGATACGTATCGGATACGCCAGCTAGCGTATCGGATGAGGTGGCGTATCTTTAATTCCTGATACGGGTTGAAACGGCAGGATAGCTATGTCTAGACTGGATACGTGACACGTCCTATCTCGGAAGATGAGGCCGTATGGAAAGTTGGGCTGAGCTGGATTCGCCCTGCCAAAGGGATGGCAGGCCGAGATGTCGGCCGAGTTGGGAACTCGGGGTCGTTTGTGAGAGATTCGGACTCTGACCTGTATGATCTCTCTCTTGGTTGAAAATTGCGTCCCCTGTTTCATGGGGCTCACTGCCTTATATAGTTCAGCCATAACTGCCATCTCGGGCGTTTATGGGAAACGTGGGCAGTCATGTCGACCGTTACTGGGACGTGGGCATTAAGCCAGCCGTTTCTCGGACGTGGCCATTAAGCTAGCCGTTTCTTCGGCTAGCCCATACGTCGGTTGCCCTGAGGCTAATTTAGGGCTCTGATTTGGGGCCGGCGTATTGGGCCCCGGCTTAACGAGTTCCTGGGCTTTTTCATATGACGTCGGGCTGGCCTTGTAAAGGTCCGAATCCCAGTCTTTCATGGCCCAGTTTAGAACAAGTAAAAGGGCCTGTGGAACATGGCCCAATCAATACGCATCCGTGCACCGCGCATGCATCAATGCCAGATCACAGATTTGTGCACCGCGTATTGACCAAAGGCAAAAATCATTCTTTTTGCGTCTGACGGGTCCGTGCACCGCGCATGCACCAAAGCCAGATCACATATTTGTGCACCGCGTATAGACCAAAAGGCAAAAATCATTCTTTATGCGCTTTGCAGGAATCGAGCTGGGGCCAATACGTGTAGCAAACTACCCATATACCACTGCAACAACTCCCCTTTGATGTTAGAATTGAGTAACAATTATATTTAATATATAATTTCGTTATTTAATGTATATTTAATGTATATTTATTGTTATAACTGCAGAATTTTTTATATTTATTGTATATTTATTGTTATAACCGTATAATTTTTTATATTTAATGTATATTTATTGCTATAACTGCATAATTTTTTATATTTAATGTATATTTATTGTTATAACTGCGGATTTTTTATATTTAATTTATATAATTTTAGTGTTGAATTATTAATTAATTAAAATAATAAAAAATAATATATTTAATAGACGTATCATATCTAAGATTTTTGAAAATTACCGTATCGCAGTATCTATATCGTATCTGATACGATACTTGTACCCATACAACATAGGTCTGGAAGAGTACCTAGCACAGAAAAGTTAAACGCATTGTTTGTCCAGAGAAATTAATAATGCATATCGGACCCTCTTTATTCTCTCGGGTATCGGAGCCTCTTTATTCTTTTTCTTTATTAATACTCTGTATCTGTAGCTGTAGGGGCTTATGTCTGTTGGACCAACATGTATCAATGATTAGTCTCTTGATTAAAGTATTATACTTAAGCAAGAATCTGCACACTCCCTTATTCTATGTTGCACATTTTTCTAACATGAAATTATCAAAAACTTAGTTTGGGGTCTTTGATTAAAATATACACACATAATGAATTGTTGAAAATAATCCAAGTCAGAAATGAATACAAAATTTTTGGTTTTCTAATCTTTTCTTTTGAAACAAAATGTTTTTTATGGATCGCCTTCTATTATCTGAATTGAAGTCTTGTTTATCCACAGTTCCATGAAATTACCTCACCCCCTCTCCCTATCCAAAAATAATAATAAAATTAAAATTTGTGTATATCTCTCTTCCCAACAGCAAAATAATTTTTCAACAATCAATAAGTTTAATTATAACACAAATTTTCCGAATATTAGAACATGGAGCATGGAATCTTCATTTAAAGGATATATTATAAATGTTTTTCATTTTGAAAAACCCTTTTTTCTAACATGTTTTTTTCTTGATTTCTTCATTTGAATGAGTTTTATTATCTATAACAAATATAGTAATGAATATATTCAACGAAAAATAATTGAAAAGATCTCGTCTAAAAATGATAATGTTGGTGACATTTATATATAATCAGTATCAATATTTATATCCAACCAAAAATATTTTGCCAATTTTTTTTCTTTAAGTAGATACTTGTGGAGTTGGGTAAAATAAATGGATATATTGATAGATTTTCAATGATATAATAAAATATTTTATTTTTGTAATATATTTAAAAATCTTAAAAATATGATGAAATATATAAATAATGAATATGATCAAATATTTATTTAATTTATTAATTTAACTTTTAAAGAAAGAAAAATATATAATAATGTATGAGAGTGAAGGAATATTTCTTAAAAAACTTTTAAGGAAAGAAAATCCTATAATGATGAATGAGAGAGATACAATTTTTAAAGGAAATAGTTATTGAAGGATAAATTTGTCTTTACATTAAAATATTTAGATAGTATTGTGTTAATAAAAAGATTAGTAGTGTTGATATCATGACACGTAGCAAACTACCCATATACCACTGCAACAACTCCCCTTTGATGTTAGAATTGAGTAACAATTATATTTAATATATAATTTCATTATTTAATGTATATTTATTGTTATAACTGCATAATTTTTTTATATTTAATGTATATTTATTGTTATAACCGTAGAATTTTTTATATTTAATGTATATTTATTGTTATAACTGCATAATTTTTAATATTTAATGTATATTTATTGTTATAACTGCAGAATTTTTTATATTTAATTCATATAATTTTAGTGTGAATTATTAATATAATTAAAATAATAAAAAATAATATATTTAATAGACGTATCATATCTAAGATTTTTGAAAATTACCGTATCACAGTATCTGTATCGTATCCGATACGATACCTGTACCCATACAACATAGGTCTGTAAGAGTACCTAGCACAGAAAAGTTAAAGACATTGTTTGTCCAGAGAAATTAATAATGCATATCGGACCCTCTTTATTCTCTCGGATATCGGAGCCTCTTTATTCTTTTTCGTTATTAAATTTCCTTGATTTTATTATACCGTCCATTTCCTACTTTCTCGGTCTGTTTTAACAAAAGAAGTTTGTACGAGAAGCCAGCATTCAAATTATCGATATGCTCGGAAAAGATTCTTATATCAGCAAAAATCAAAAACAAAATTGTTTTTTTTTTAGAAAGAAAAAAAGATGAAAGTCAAGTCTTCAAATTTCATACCTTGTTATTACAACTAAAGAATTATCCTATTCGAGTTTCAAACCTATAACTTCCCATATCAGATAACATGTGTCTTTGCCACTAGATCAAATGATGGTTCTGATTTTTTTTAAAGACAATAGAATCAGTTAGACTTTAGCATCATCTGCTTTTATATTTTATATTTCTATAGTACTTTGAGGATACTCTAATTCCAAATCAGGTGCATGGTTTCTTTCAATTCATTCTTTCTCTTTGTTTTCACTCTTCTTTATTATACTCTTTTTTCTCTTTGTTTTCTCTCATTTTTTGGGCCATCATTTCTTTCAGTGACAACAAATTATCCACCGACATCTCTCCTCTAACGTAGTTCTCCTATTGTACATATATCTATCTTTCCATGTAAATTTTGAGATTGAATTGGGTTTATTTCCAAAAAGTTAATTTTGTCAAAGCTACAAGATTTGCCACTATTCGAGGGTAAAAAATGACTATTGTCGAGGGTAAGTCGATATAATTTGTTATTCCTGAGGATATCACTTTTACCGACAAAAATATCTTTGACAATACCAACACTGTTAGGCAATTTTACTCTCGCAAATAGTGGCAAATTGAATTAATTCTTGAGCGAAATGAGTCTGACATTAGTCATGTTTGATCGTTGTATTGATATTTTTTTGTTTGTTTGCGTCCAACTTTTACATCCATTTTATTAATATATATTTTCTGTTTACTTTCAGAGAATCTAAATTAACAATTAAAAATATTTTGATACCCGTTTACTTACTATTCTTGATTTGGTGCTGAGATAAAGTATTTGCAATTTTACATTGTTGTATATTCTTGTGAGTTAGCATATATTATGACGCTTGACACATTTGTGTGTTTGTCATTGATAGTTATTATTTTTGCATTTGATATTGATAAATTATTCTAGTATTAATGGCAACTGATTAGGTTTTTACCTCACTTTAATAAAAAAAAAATATACATAGGAAACTGCTTGCTTGGTATTAAATTTATCAATGGGTCCAAAAAAATGTTTCACAAAATTTTTTATATCTTAAAATTTGCATATTTTAGTATTCCCGAGACTAAATTGTAATGTTATGCTAAATACTAGACCTAGTACTTATAAAATGTTGGGCATTGAGATTTGTGCGGACCGTTTAAACCAGCTGTAAAAATCTAAATCGTGTCGTGAACCTCAACCGTCTGTCTGAATTTTTTTCCAACACGTTGCTAAAATTAAGACGCACCTGATGTGCCCCCGTGTGCAGCGGGCACTGTAGTGAGCAAAATATGGGTAAGGAAACAAACAGCATGGTGCATATGTGTGGATCCGTCACAGAATAATTATAGCAAAACAAAACTCAACCCAGGTGGTGGGCCCCATGCATTCGCGTCGTGACTATTGGCGGACAGATCTTTCGCCTTTATTAAAAGGAAATAAATCTGCGGTTATTCAAAAGGGATAACAGGACTGTTATTCCAATCCCAGTCATTGATCTTTGTCAAGATTCGGGCATAAAAACGTTTTTATTCTGAGATTCGCATATCAAAAAGTTTAAACGAACAGGGTCCTGTGATCCCTTTGGAATAACAGCAGATTTATATCGTTGAACAAATGTCACACCCCGGACACAGGGGGTCGCGCAGTTCCCGCCGTGAGTATACGGTTGCCCGTATATTCACAAGGCGTGTACGATACCCTATACCCAATCAACACATTTCAAAACACACGCATTTCATATAACTCAATTTAAAACGAATCTGGTTCGGTAACAAGGTTATACAACAGAATAACCGTATACAGTTACAAATACATAATCAAAATGGCCAACTATAACTTGGCATAACCTAAAACTTGGCTGCTACTCACGAGTCGATCCCGAGACCCGCGTCACTCGCGTTTACCTGCACACATTTAATCCAAAGGAAAAGAATTCCCCGAGGGGTGGGGTGAGAAAACATATCACATGTTAACTCAGTGCGGAATTTATAGGGCTACTGGATTTGTAAGAAATCCATCACCAGAACTAAATACACTAGCAATAGGTTATCAATTAATTTATTCATCAGTTGTAATAAATGCACATGTATCGGGAACAGATTTTAAACGGATTTCAATTCATATCACAACAGAACGATCAATGAATTTCCAGAATGTTTTGGTTTCACACATTTACTTTATCAGTCCGGTTAGGAGGTATAGACGTCAACTATCTATCACCTCAGGCTTAACAAATTCTATTTTCTGGTTTCAAGTCATACAATCACACAATTTCATCACTTCAACTTCACACTAGCATATTCCGCGAATATGCGACAGAATATCACTTTTCTCAAAAAGAAATCTTTCAATGAACACTGAACCACTGAACCACAGTTCTACCTAAAATTACACTGCACTTCCCTTACCCAACCGGTACTGGGTTCACTAGGGCCATTCTCCAGATGCGCATAAGGGTCCTGGATGAAAGTTTGGTAGCGAACCAAACTTTCCACGATGAAGCTCACAATGATACTCACTATCATTCATTTTTAATTCAAGTCATACTGTGATTCAACTCACTTTTCAACACGATAGATCGAAAATCGATAAACCATACCAACATGCAAATCATAACAATTATACAATTCAATTACCTAATATCATAAGTAATGCAATGCGACAACAATGCTTTCAATCAGAGATTCAACATGCAATGCACAGTTCATTCAAATCCAACGATCATTATAACTATAATAGTATGCATCGTTATTTAGTTCTACGAAATAAATCCCAAAACAAATCCCGTGAACCCCCGCACCTGTTTATGTAGGGCACGTCGAGGATCAGTGATCGCGAGACTTGTCAAGCTCGTCTATTCCACTACACGTGCTCGTACGAATCTATTTACAAGTCAATTGATTAAATTCCGGTACTTTTACCATTTAAACCCTACTATTGGTATATATTTCATTTTGTTAGGGTTTAGGTCACGTAGAGTCTCAGTTCGGTTTCGGTACCAAGAAATCAAGTCACAAGTACACCAAGGTACTCTAAGGTACAATTCGAGTCAGATTGAAGTCAATTCGAGAGAACGGTACCAAAACCTAATTCAATTCCGAAAAATTTCCCAATCGGAAATTCGGTTACAAATTGGAACACGAAATCAACCAAGAAACACTTAAGAATCAACAAAGACATAGTACAATCAATTTGGTGCAATTCTACGGGTTTTCACCGAAATCCTAGAGATATGAAAACTCGAATCGAGAGAGAAATAGAGAGGGGATTTACCAACGAAGGGAAGCAAGGAGCGAGAAACAAGTTCCTCTCTCGATATCTCAATTTTCGGGCGATTCCGTCACCGGGGACTCTCTCTCTCACTCTCTCGTTCTCTCTCTGTGTGGCGGAAACAAAAGGAAAGAGGAAGGGAGAAGGGTGCAGGAAAGAGAAAAGAGAAAAGAGAGAAAAGGTTTATATGACAACTGGGCCCCACTGATTTAATTGAAATTTTGCAAAAACAACCCTCAGTAGGCGAGTGCGGATGAGTCCATCCGCACTGCGGGTGGTCACTGTAATCTCAGAAATTCATTAAGTATTCAGTGCGGGTGGGTCCACCCGCACCGTCCCTCAGTGCGGACGCACTAGGCTCGGGAAAAATCGACTGAAAACTGAAATAATCGGCTAAGTACCCAGTGCGGGTGGATGGAACCGCACTGCGGGTGGGTTCATCCGCACTGAGCTCTGTTTTCACCATTTTTCACCGTTTCCCGCGACGAAACGTAAAATAATCGTATAATTATTGTTCTCTATTCACAACATACATTTCATATACACGTATATCCATTTTATTCGATTTAACCACGTAATAATTTACATACAATCTGAATTCTGAAAATTCACGGTGTTACAACAAACAGCTGGATTAAATCCAAGCTGTCCATTTAATAGTTTCTTGTTGAACAGTATTTTCTCTTTCAAAGAGTCCGGATCCAAACTCAACATTTAAACATTTGAATTATTCTAGAGGATCCGAATTCAACGGATCCTCCTTTTTTTAGAGAAAAGGAGGGCTCTGCTTTTCCGATCATAACCATTCAAATTCGTTCATTCACGTATCTCGATAAAACAACTTTTTCATACACAAATCTTAACGAATTTGAATGGTTCGGATCGGAAAAGCAGGGCCCTCCTTTTCTCTAAGACAAGGAGCAGAGGCGGATCCGAATTCAAGAGGGCTAATAGACAAAAAAACAAAAATAAAAATTTACATAATGTCCTTTTTTTTTTTTAAATATAGAACAAAATAATCTCTTTTCAAAATTCTTAACAAAATACCCATGTGGATCCCATTATTCTCCTCTCTTGCCCTCCCTCCCATTCCTCCCTTTTTACACTAGTTAATTACATAAATAAAGAAAAACCATAAAACTAAAAAGAATAATTAAATACTGCAAAGGTACATTGGAAAAGGAAATGAATAGAGCATATTTTTTGTACTCGGTATTTATATATAAATTTTTAATCTGGGTAGCAGAATGTCGACGTGATTCAACATTTATAGTTACATTGATGAAATAATCATCGATGTTTAATTACTTGTGATTATGGGGTAGTCTGTGATTTGCATCAATTAGCGTATATTGATACATATTATTTCAAGTGATTAGAAATTGCTCTACAAATTTGATAATCTAAATCATGCAAATAAATTATTCTTCAAATATAAAAAATTATATTAGTTTGATTTTGTACCTGATAATACTGAGTCCGGCTACTATAACACTATTGTCATTTCAAATTAAATAACACCACATCTTATACCATTGGATCTGCTTTAATATTCGTGCAAAACACTAGTGTCTTTCCAGGCTATCTTGTACACGAATATTAAAGTAGATCCAATGGTATAAGATGTGGTGTTATTTAATTTGGAATGACACTAGTGTTATAGTAGCCGGACTCAATAATACTTATTTATATATGAACATATTTTATGTTAATTTGATCTAGTCTTCTTGTTAGTTTCTGATTACGAAATATCACATCATATTGTTGTTTATGATGAAGCACTACTTCTAGCCAATTAAGCCTCCGATTTTATGTAATTTTGATTGGTCCCAACTCTAATTGTTGTGGCAATTATATATATTGTTCTGCTTACAAATTTGCATGTATATCGTGATTCATTTGAGATCGATCGGTTCAGAAATAATTTGTAATTTATTTGTTTAGAGAGAATATCGAACAATACATTTAAAATATATTATATTTATATACACACACATTTGCAGACCAGCTTTTATTCAAACATCTTTTATTTATTAAACATTTGTAATTATATGCGTACGTAAGGGGGTAAATATACATCAACTTGTGCGAGATAGTCAAGTTATATTAATCTAATATAACTGCACTGCGCTCAACAATTTACTGCACCGATCAGGGTAAAGAAGATGGGGAACAATTTCGTTGCAAATATTTTACATTTTATTGTATTTAAGATGCACTGATAACAATAGTAATTTTAATATCTTTAAAAAAAACTTTCTTAATACCCAACTTGTTTGGAACTAAAGGCTTGGTTGTTGTTGTTATAAGAAACTTTTAATAAAAAATTAAATACTTAAATACGCATATAATATAATAGATAGTTTAATAAATAAAAGATGTTGAATTGTAAAATTGTATTGAATACGCATATAAATTACAAATATGTATAAATATAAAAAGATCACATTTTAAACATTTCAAACTCTCATTCTCATTCTCTATATCTAAAAAGATCACATTTATATTTTTTTACTTAAATAAACAGTTAGAAACTTTCACTTATGAGATCAACCTCCAACATCATCATTAGTTCTCCACAAGTAGTTTCCTCTTGCCACATCTAATTCTTGGAATATGAATTTTTATTTCTTTAATTTAATTCACATAAAGAATTGCAATTCTCACTCTTTTACTAGTCTTCACTTCACCTTGAACTTCCAAAGTAGACACTACTAGAATTTTGGTTTCTTACATGAACAAAATTTCAGTTGTTGCATGAGCTCACTCATGCAACAATCCCGAAAAAAGCTTGTTACATGGGTTACCCATGTAACAACTACTCATGGTACAAGCCTCGATGCAAATACTCAATTTCAGACTTGTTACATGGGCTTGCTCATGTAACAAGTACGCATGCAACAAGTTTGAGAATTGGCGCCTGCAGGAAGTATTTGCAAGGATAGAGAGCGTGAGCCCCATCTGAGTATTTGCAATGATAAATAGTGTGGGTCTCACCTTAGTATTTGCAAGGATAGACAACTGAGTATTTGCAAGGATAGAGAACGTGGGTCCCACACGGGTTATTGCAAGGCAAGTGAAGGGAGTAATTGCATGGATAAAGAAGGTGGGTAATTGCATGGATAGAGAAGGTGGGGCCCCCTATTTATTTGCATGGGTAATGAAGGTGGGTCCCACCAGATTATTTGCATGCTTAATGCTGGTGGGCCCCCCAGATTATTTGCAAGGATATCATTTGGATCTATTGCATGCAATGTATTACCCAATATTTGTACTGATATTCTGATGAAAATAATTGACGTTCTAGCAATATATTATCGTGCATAATTTCTATAATCCTCCCGGTACCAATTCAGTACAACCCTAGTGGCAAGCAAGAAATCTTTTTCATTTTCCATTGAAACATAATAAAAATCTTTTTCATTTTCCATTGAAATCTTTTTCATTTTCAAGTAGCTGCAACAAACATTTTTTTCTACAATGTATCGAAATCTTTTTCATTTCCCTAAACCCTAAACTTGTGAGAAGAGCTAGGTTTCTTATTAATTTCTTTCTTCCCTCATTTGTTGATTTACAGAGAAGAATTAATTTTTTCTTGCTTCGTTTGTCGTTTCACAGAAAAGAAATAGAGTTTTATTTTTGGCCGTAGTAATTAAATTGTTGACTTTTGTTTGTCGTTTAACATATATAATTTCTTTTTTTTTATGGGGGGGGGGGGGGGGGGGGGCTGTTGGATTTTGGGGCCCGGGGCCATCGCTATACTTTAATTTGGGAATTGATAAAATAAAAGACTTGAAAAGTTAAAGTAAGTTAAAATAGTAATCTCCATTAATCTTAATCTTCTATTAAATATCGAACCAAATAAAATTAATCATGAGATTTTTTATTCATCTTTCTTTCTCTCTTTTTCTCTACCTTCTTCTACTCTCATCCAAACAATGTGCTAGGAGTATTAAAATATGTATAGAACATTGCAAGCACTTTCAATTTCCATGTCGGTATTAAATTCGGAAACATAAAACAAAGATCCATGATGGATTTGTTAAATTTAATTGTAGGGGATATAAAAGTCAATAAGTGTAGGGGATATAATGAGTCCACTTTTGTCTTTTCTTTTCTGTTTCTGTACGGGACTGGATTCGCTTTGGGCAGGGCAACATGGTTCTCCATTTTATTTAGAAGTAGGTTCGGCCTTTAATTACTTTTGGGCCACGGTTTTCTTGAAAGGCTTGATTTGAACTTCAACCAATTTTGGGCCACCTTTTGTTTCTCTCTCCATTTTTTAAATTGATGTTGTAACCATTTTTTAAATTGATATTGTAGGTAGCAATTAATTCTTGATCCAATCGATAACTCGACCATTCCCTACCGACCTGGGTGGTGATTGGATATGGTCTTATTTCTTGTTTGCTTCATCTGTTTGGTGAAGAGCTGGATATATGAGCGATCGATTGTAACCTATTTATAGGAACAAGAGACTCAATGAAAAACCGGCTAGAGAACAAATTATGCTGAAATCAAAGTAATATGAATGTTTGGATCGGAGGGGCGTTTGGGGGAGAATTATCGACTGTACATTAATGACAATATTAATTATCTAAAAGTAAAATAACATATACCTCATTATCAGAGCGGCATTTGGGGCAACAAAATATTTAATAGCATGTCTTCATTAAGTTGTCATCCTAAAAGTGAAAAATAGGGACTTTTAAGTATGACCAGACACTAAACCTTTTTCGCAAATATATCTTATGATCATCAAAGGCTTCTTGCTTTCGATTTAGAGATGTTGTACTAAACGATCTCTGTTGCTGCTTTCAGAAGCTCAGCAGACGAGTGGGGTTTCAAGCAAATTTTCATATTTATAGTTTTTCAATTTTGAGAGGATGAGATTTCTTCGGTCATGATCCTAGTTAATTTAACCGGTGTATTCCAAAAGTTACCACAATGGTGCATAAGAGTGACACACTAATATTATCCGTGCACCGGATTAGATTGGACCTTTTTTTTTTCCAAATGATAACTTAAAAAAATTACGGATACTATTACGTACTAAGCAGTAATTAATTTTGGTTTTCTGTTCTTTTCTCTATGGAGCCAAATATGTAGCTGCTCGGTAAATAAATTTAATGCAAAAACTAATTAGAGGCAATACAGTATGCTGTAGGAAAGTTTAAAAGCAGATAGTGTGTTGTCAGTTCTGAATATATTTTAGGATTGTTTGGGGTGCTCGCAATGTAGAATTATGTGTGTCTTATTGAAATATTTTTATTTTTTAGTACGTACTCAACATTATGTTTGGTACCCTTCTTCTTCTTCTTAAAAAATATAAGAGGATTAGTTGCCATTTATATTACTGTAAAGATCAGAATTAATTTTGCAGCAAACGGGTGATAAAGTTATACATCATGATCACATTGTTCTTTTAAATGAGAGAAATAAATGTAATGAATCATCAAGTTAATGTGAGGATAAGAAATTTCTTTAAGAGTGTCGTATTAAAAAAAATACATTTATAGTGTGATCGTACATCATGATCACATTGTTAGTATTAAAAAAATACATTTATACATTTCTTTAAGAGTGTGATCGTACATCATGATCACATTGTTCACATTGTCCTTTTAGAGTGTGATCGTATTAAAAAAATACGACAGAAAGCACCGTAAAAATTGTTGGGACAAATATCATGTATTATATTAAACAAAATTTGTAGTTACAAATGATGAAGGCCTACGATCCAAAACCGCTAATTAGTTCATAACTGGTCTTACTCTGCTTATGTTACAAAATCAAATTTTAATTATATAAAAGACCATTATGTCCTAATCGAAGAAGACATTGGAAAAAATGAATGATGCCTGATTGCTTTGCATGTAACATATTAATTAACAGACCTGTTTCACATTATACCGCCTTTTTTTATTAATACCCCCAACAAAAAATAAAATATCAAATCTGCCATCGATCCCCAATTTTACTAAAAATACTTTGACCGCACCACTGGTGGGTGGTTCACAATTCTAACGCTAAAAATTCAAATTTTTTTTAAATATTTGTTAGATTACTTCTTTTGATGTATAATTAGCATATTTATACTAAAATACGCTAAATTACTTGAAATTATGTTAAATTATGTCAAATTACGCCAGCAACTTCGCTAATTATGCTGAAATAAAATAAATTACGCTAAAGTAGACCGATTTTGTGCCATCTTTCATGAATCATAAAAAAATAGTAAAAAAATTCCAAAAATAGTAAAAATTGGTATTCTACAAGTTCATTATGTAACTAATTTATTGAGCTACTTAGATTGAATAATAGGAATGAAAATCTTAATCGGAAACTTCAACTCAAGTTTTGAGGCTCTTCTCTTAGTTTTTTGGAAATTCTGAATTTTGAAATTTAGCATCACGGGCACTGACGCGTGCGTATTTTCGTAAGCTTTCCGAAAAGTGGTCATTTGCTAAAATCGGACACTCGAGTGCCGTTTTATGGCCGTTTAAAATTTCATCATTGTTTTTCGCCTTTTCAGTGAAAATATCGTCCCTATTCATATGTAATTTAGCGTAATTTACCATATTTTAGCGTAATTTAATGTAATTTAGTATAATTTAATGTAATTTAGTGTTATTCAGCATATTTTAACATATTTTCAAGTAATTTAGCGTATTTTAGTATAAATATGATAATTATACATAAAAAAAGTAATCTAACAAAAAACCCTGCTAATGTGGGTATATTTATTAATAAAAATGTCGAAAACTAGAGTTTAGAAATTATGGTTTCTTTTAAATATCACTAATTTTTATAAAAATGTTATGTGAAAATTGTAAATCATTTAATGTACGGTAATTTTTAGGGTTTAGAGTTTAGCGTAATTTAAAGTAATTTGGTGTAATTCAACGTAATTTAACATAATTTCAAGTAATTTAGCTTATTTTAGTATAAATATACTTAAAAGAAGTAAAAAAAGTAATCTAACAAATATTTCAAAAAATATTCAAATTTTTAGCGTTAGATTTCAGCATCTTGCTATTCATATTGTCTCTAAAAAAATAAAATAAAATAGCAAACCGCCCCACGGGGCGGTCAGGGTAATTTTAGTAAAAATTTGGGATCGAGGACATATTTGATATTTTGTTTTTTGTTGGGGGTATTAATAAAAAAAGCGGCAGATTATATATGCTTTAGTACTTTACGGATTAACTTGAAAAGCCCAAAATTAAGTACAGCTCTCCATATATGTCCGTTAGCATTGGGCCCAGCACGATAATGGAGCCCATATATACGATAATGGAGCCCATATATATTTGGTGATAATGGATAAGTAACCTGAATATTTAATTTTCCAACTTCTTACATAGAAAAATTAATTATTATTCTAATATATTTTTTTTAACTTTTTTCACTATTCTAGTAGATTAATTCAAAATATCATTGTAATACTACAATTTGTTTCGTAAAAAAAAGGCCATAAATATGTTAATTAGAATTTACTTATTGCTTTACCATATTGAAAAAAAAAAGTCATCATTATGTTCAATACACATATTTATTGAAAATAAAATAACAGATGGAATTACATTCCGCAAAAAAAAAATACTAATTAGTTAAGAATTTAATCAAATAATATTTAATAAGTTGTTCTTGGCGAAATTAATTAATCAGCTGATGGTGGATAGATTAGTCAGGCATGTGCCAAACAATTATTAACCCTCCTACTATGCATATATGGTTAGATCATGTTCTTATTAACTAATCTTCACATGCAGGAGAATTTTTATTATCGACTCCGCTATTCGTAACAAAAGAAGTATACACGAACCAAAGCCTGTACGTAATTAAGTTCATAAGTACTGGTCTTATTCTGCATTGTTTTCTTTTATTTTAGCAACGATCAAATTATAATAAAATAAAAGACTTTTTATAATTAATTCTAATCGAATATGGCAATGGAAAGCCTATGATGTTGAATGTGCTTGCATGTAACATATAACATATCCATTTTTTTCCTATTATATATGCGTACATATATATACATTTCACAGTATATATGCTTTATATTATTATATATTATAGTAGTTGTACTATATATCTTGATGTTATTTGTCGAATGACATGGGCCACTTGGACACCTAGAATTGAAAAGCCCATATATATATATATATATATATATATATATAGCTGTCTAGGCCCGTCAGCCTTGGGCCCTACCATGATAATGGAGCACATACATATTGGTGATATAACCAGACTATTTAATTAAATTTCTAATATCTTACTTCAAAAATAATAATTAATTTTCCAATATAAATATACAAAAAAACTTCTGTAAAGAGTAAAAAAATAAGAAAAGAAACAACAATTATGAGCAAGTCCAAGCAACCAAGTACGTAGAAAAAAATGTTCCGTAATATCATAAATAAAATAACATAAGGAAAAAAAATGTTATTAACATTAGTTAATTAATCTAGTACAATAAGATCAACGTTGAAGTGGATAGAGAATCGCACTGAAAATGTATGTAGAGTTACAGGAAGGCCAGGCAGAAGATGATCAACCAAGACACGACAAATAATGCCATTCCTTCTAAAATAAATGCAACACTACCAGGACGGGCAATAAAATAGGATTGTGGGACGGCAACAAGAAGAACCCCGGCAGGACTCCCTAAAAGCAGGGTGATAATAAGGATGAGGACAGCAATAGGGAAGCAAACTGGAGCAAGCGTTACGTACAACCCCAATCCAAAAGCCACAATCATACTACTCGTTGCCAACAGAAATGAAATTGTTGCAAATGGGATGGCCCTGTCAAATTGATTGTTCACAGCTGTCAAAAGAAGCGCAAATAAGCTCATGGACCCCTGTATAAATGCCAAGGCGTCTGCCAGAATAAATGCCCGAAAGATATATCTTCTCCCTAGAACTGGTGTACCATGGTCTTCGTTATAGCCTCCGGGAATTGTGAAAGCAGCAGCAAATGCTACAGTTGTGATAAGTACGGCGCCTAGACCGACAACTTGAGTTCTCTCCCATCTATCCTTCATGTTCTAATATGAAAGAAATAACACTAACGAATATTAACTACCAGTATCAAGTTCTAATATGAAAAAAAATGTAAAAGGGGAAAGATATATATTTGAGTTTTGGTTCATGCTCCAATCCACCGAAAAATTTAAAGATCCATAGTAATTAAATTCATATAACGACTTCAATTTAAATAGCAAGATACCTTGTGATTTAAATCTTCAGATCAGTAAAATGATACGGACTGGGCTATTCGATTTGACATGTAGCTAGCTCTTAATTATCACAAATAAATTTAACAGATTTGGTACCAGTTTTAAGATAATTATTGAATTTTCTTTTGAGATCATTCAAACATTTTTTTTTTACTAAAAAATGGTGTACTAGAGTAAAATTCATATTTGTTTTATTTATCCCAAAACAAATTGGGTACTGGAAAAGGATAGGATGTTAAAAATTTCGTGGTAATTTAGTGCAACTGGATTAAAGACCTATTGGGAAATAAGTGAGATTTCGTGGCAATTTTGGAGCCCAAAATGTGATTTTTTCGTAACGCGTACATGCTCGGTAGTTCACTTCTATTTATTGAGAAAATAACCTTGTGACATTATTCTAATGCGAACTAATCAGATCCTTCTGATGACATTAATTCGAATATTTTGGCAGCATAATTCCAAGATAAATTTATCCTAATATATCTATTATTCTATTATTCTTTACGACTCAGATCAAGAGTATAAGAAGACTTTACCTTTACTATGACGTCCACTCAAATCGCGTTTGTGTTGACACTGAGACTAATACTTTTCACCTAATTACCTAATTAACTAGTATGTATTTTATGTGCTTGGTATTTCATTAGTTGGTAGCAACACACAAGATAACTAAATAAACAAGAAATAATTTTCTGATGTAATTTGTTAATTTAAACATACCTTATAAGTTCCTCACACTTGCCGCAAGGAAAGTTCGAATGGTGTTAAGCCTTCCTTGTTTTGGATTGTGTCTGTCACGTGATTCATTTTATTTTCACGAATAGCCTCCATAGTAAACCTATTTCCCTTCATTGCGGCAATGTGCAATGGTGTATTTCCTTCGCAATCCTCTGCAATATTCATTCTTGTCACCATTTCATTAATACTAGTGTGTTCAGATGTCTCCTGAAAAATATAGTACTTGTTCTCTTCTGCAGCATAGTGAAAGAAATTTCTTCCACGAGGATCTAGCAACTCGGCACAATCAGGGTACTTTTTCAATAAATGAAATACCAATTCCTCATTGCCCGTGCTTGCGGCTAAATGAACTGGAAACATTCCAGTTGAAAATTGGGTGTATGCTAGAGCATGGTCCTGTTCTAACATGGTCTGCACCAGCTTAGTATATTTTTTGTCTATTGCTACATTCAATGCAGAAAACATATTGTTGTTGACCCTGTAAACAATTTCAAGGTCCAACTTCATCAATGCGAGGCTAATATCTATGTGGTCGTATGTAGCGGCAATGTGCAGGGCTGTGTCTCCATTTTCATTTTTTTGTTCGAGAGCATCCTTCACGGCAACATGATCAATTTGAATGAGGTTGTGGATTACCTTCTCATTTCCAAATTTCGCAGCACAGAGTAGGGGTGTCTCTAAGTTTTTGTTTGGCAATTTTAATAGGAACACATCTCTTCGAAAAAGCATCAAAGCGAGCTCGTTGTGCCCCTTAGTAACAAGTATGTGAAGAATAGTGTCTTCAAAACGAGTTACACTTCGGAGCTCGGATTGGACAGTCAGGTATTCTGTCTTTATTTGTTCAGGAGCAGAATGAGAGGCCTCTCTTGTCACCTGATAATTTGACAATGTAAAATTTTTATGAAAACATCCAAATTGGACGAGTGCAGAGTAGATCCGATGAGCTTTGGACCTACTTTTGGTTCTGATGCGCTTTAAAGTTCGTGTGCATGAATCTCAGAGTGAGGGGTGCACAAATCTTAAAACACATTAGAAATCTCTGGTGCTCATCGAACTCAAAAGTAGGTCCAAAACCCATCGACCTACACTTTTCTCAAATTGGACCATTTGAAACATGTCAACATTTTAGATCGAGAAAATAAGGCAGAGAAGGTAATGAAGGATAAGAAATCGGTTATATAAGTAGACAACTTCTATATATAATATACATACATGCATACTACAATCAGAATTTAAAAGTTCCATTTTGTAAGAACGTATATTTGGTTGTGTTATGAAATTTTAGTGGTTCTCTGCAAGATCAAAGAACCTGACGGACCTTAAAAATTAAAAGTTTAAACTCACTATTTCTTGTCCCTATTTCAATCATCCACTAAGAAATCATGTTTTCAGAATGTAGGTTTAAACTCAGTATTTTTCATCAATTATAAATATAAACCGTTTTACAAGTTTTAAATCTGATGTATTGTGATCATGAGAAAATAATTAAGAAGAAAAAGTAAGAGAACTCTAGCCTGAAAGAAGAGAATTCACATCCAGTGCCGTACCGTAATAGGGAATCTTTTACAATTACTTGATCTGGACCGTTCTTTTTAACTTGGCACGAATCTCAAAGCCCAATAATACTGCCCCCACAGTCAGCCCGAATCCCAAACCGGCTGAGAGTTAATTTCAAACCGTAAATAGCTAATTGTAATAGGGAATCTTTTACGGTACCGTCGAGGATATGGATCCGAAAGAAGAATGGTAAAATAAACAACAATTATAGTCAGAAAAAAGATCTCGAGCTTTCTCATTAAAGAAGGGAATGTACATCAAGCAAGAAATGCAAACGTTCCTCTTGCCTACAGAAGAGACTTAAAAGTGTACATTCGGATTAAGCGCGGGATTAGTGAGGTTAGCATTAATCCAGTTATTTAAAATATAGCTACTCGTTCAATTTTTAGTTGAAATAGCAAAACAACGGGATTAGTGGTTATTTCGAAAACTACTCATCCATTCTAATACGGAACAAGATTCTGATAACTTCGCTTACCAGAATTAGTGCTCTCCCTCACCAATCCAATAATAATAATAATAATAATAATAATAATAATAATAATAATGATGATGATGATGATGGTAATGCTAATGCTAAGGGTAACAATAACAGTAATAGTAGTTGTAATAATAACAATAATAATAATAATAATAATAATAAAAATAAGTTATTAAATTAACCATAATTATTAAAAATTATAACTGTAACAATTGATGATGATGGTGGGTGGTGGACGATAACGATGTTGATTTAAACAATAATATCAACAATATTTAATTAACCGTAACAAAGATACAAATTTAATGGAAACAATTAAAATATATCATACTGTAGTGCTCTCTCACATAAATTACAGACACTATTTACGATATGGGACCATTCAAAGAAATTGTTCTCTCAATTAAATAATACCTTGACTTGTGTTTGTTCTTCCAGCAGGCCAAGACGTTGTATTAAAACATCTCGATCTGTCGCCTTTCATTGCTGCTAAAAAAAGATCAGTAGACATGACTGGATGTTGTTCGTGCACCATTTCATGTCAGGAGGATGACATCTGATCCATGGCCATTACAATGAATTGCACCTTTAATTAGTCTTAATCTATCAGAAGATTGTTATGAATATAATGGATGGTCCATTCATGTTGTAACTCCCAATATTAATCCTCATTTACTT
Organism: Carex parvula; assembly: GCA_025461045.1. Taxonomy (NCBI): domain Eukaryota; kingdom Viridiplantae; phylum Streptophyta; class Magnoliopsida; order Poales; family Cyperaceae; genus Carex; species Carex parvula. The sequence continues at coordinate 173,951 of JAJGRW010000801.1, forward strand.
CCCCACTACCCCACTACCATTGGAATTTATATCCCACTAGTATTTGGAAGTTAATCTCTTATTTATTATGAAACGGGTTGTCGAAAGTTGAAGCCGAATCAGTTTCATGATCTTTTGCCTCACGACTGTTCATTTTGGTGTTGTGTTGATGTAATGCCTCTTCATCACATGAAACCAACGAATTGTTGTCATGGAAGGGGTCGATCTCTTCATCTTCTCCACTGAAATTTTCTACTTTAGCACCACAATGCAAACTATTGCATTCTTTCGAATGGTTGTCTCTCCGCTGGGGGTGAGGTGAAAGAGAAACATTGTCGCTGAAGATGTTGTGATGGCGGTGGTGAGAAGAAAAGTCGGTGTAGCTCGCAGTTTCGTGCCTCGGTCGGCGGTCTCGACTCATACGAGTTTTGCTTCTCGAAGATCCATGCCTCATTCGGCGGTCTTGGTTTCGATCGGCAACCTCCAATAGCAAATTACGCTGTAGGAGTAGAGTTAGCTCCACAATTTGTCTCTGCAGATCCTCAATCAACACAGCGTCCTCGATGCTGCGATCACGGTGCGGAGCTTCCTCCATCGGAACCTGCCCACAGCGACCACCACGATCACTATGTCCACCAGCCATTAAAACTGATGAAACAACACTAAGACGAAGGATTTCGGCTCTGATACCAACTGACGCCGCGTAGAACTGATGATTGTTCTTTAGGCGTGTGATACCAATAATCTTCAGAAAATAAATTTGAGAGAACACCAAAATAAAAGGGAGAATTGTTTCTCCTTAATTTTATAGAAAAATATCCAGAAAAATTGTTCTTTTCTTTTCACCCACAAGCCGGGTTATATAGCTATTACTAAATGCAGAAAATAAATAGGAAAGCTGCTAATATTTAGCAACATATCATGGAAATAATTCAAATTACTGAAACATAAATTAGACAACAGGGAGCTGCTGTCCATAGGCTTAATTCAGAAATAAAAATCTAAATTGATAAGATTGCCATAAAGGTAAACTAAGTAAATAATATTCTGATTTTCTTGCTGGAATTAATCATCTTAATCAGGTGCTCCTGCATCAGTTTTGCAGAAATATTTGCTCTTGTTGTCGCAGAGCACCAAGATTCCTTGTTGTGTCTATGTTAGGAAGTCCAGATTCTGTTTTAGACATTGCTGAACTGGATGGCAATGGTTGTTGGCCTGTTTTGAAAGATAATCTCCCTTAATGATTTTTATGCATTAAAAACTTGTACTTTGCTAAATTAGAATATGTAAATTACTGTGACTGTATAATGTTAATACACAGTATATTTTAAGATTACCTATTCGACGTCCTGTAGAATAGATCTTCCGCCGTGACGTTTCTACCTCATTTGATAAACTTACTTCGCTAACGGAATTATAGGGATCCACTACACGCGTTTGAACACATCTTTCCCGCAAAACTGGAGAGCTATGCCGCGTTCTCTTTTGGCTTCTATTATCTAATGATTTATTTGTTGCCTCATTACTCATGACCTAAGCCAGTGTGGTATAAAATTCATGAAAAAGGTTGGAAGCGACGATGTCTAAGCCCAAAAATATATTGTTGTCTACCATGAGAAAAGTTTTTAATGTTGTTGAACCAAACTAAGAAAATTAAAAAATAAATAAATAAAAAAGGATGAAAGGAATACCTCAAGAGCTGTAGTAACAGGAGTTTGCAGAGTTCAAATAGAGGTAACGAAGGAATACATACTCTATTACAGATAGCTGTTGTTGACAATAGTTGAATTAGTATGAATGAATAAGTTAAACAATGTGATGAGTGAATCATTTAAAAAGTGATTTTGAGTTAATCAAGGTGTTGGCAATTTAGTTCCATATTAGTAAAATATTTAATGAAAATTGATTTAGATGAGTTCTAAACATGTGCAAATATCTTTTTAACAAATTAGAGGAGAAGGTATAAAAAAGTACAGGATTTATATATAAAGAGATCGAAGAGATAGCAATATATGTTAAAATTCTCACCAAGATAGGGAAGAGAGGCGGTACACGGCAGCTATGAAGGAATCAGTCCTACTTATCACCTAAATACACATCAGAAGTAGTTAGTGCCACCATCAATCAAGTAAGAGATTTTTTTATTCGAATCGAAGTCTACTAAAAGGTCCATTTTATCTCAAGCATCACATTTGTTAATTTGCACAATGACAAATCAACCATTGGTTTATTAGTATATTACGAATCGTACCAAGATTGCAAAGAAATACTGGTAATAGCCGGGTCAGTAGCAAGAAGCGCATACATACAAATCATTTCCAATTTGTTGGACACGTTTAGCAATTTGAACACCAAACTTTCATCAAGTTGAAGCTATTAATTGTGTCCAGCAAGAGATTTTCTAAGCTCACTTGGCTGCCGTAATAAGCAAAGATAAAAAATAATGAACAAATATTAAAACTAAGCAAAGATTGCCAGAAAAGAGGATAAAAAAATGACACATCAGGAAAAAGAGCTAAAAAGAAAATATAGAGTATGAAAAACTCATGGTACTTAATTTGCTTCACTCATTGACTAAACGATGAACATCCTACTCTCTTTTATATTTGAAAGAAGATAATCATGATATACAGAGAAATCTCACAAAGTTTGTATTTTCAAAGGAAGAAACTGGAAATGTTAATAGATTGAAACACATTATAGCACTTCTAAACTATAATCGCAGTTTGATTGAATATCTATTGCAACCTTTTGTTTAGCCTGGGACTGCTTTCAAACAGAACCTAATAGACCAAAAGTAATTTACATGAACTATGCACAATAATAGCTCTAATTACACAAATAGCTAAAGTAACCAATCTGATCACAACGTAAACCCAATAAAAGTTTAACAAAAGTAATTATATGAAATATGTACCAATTTGCCAATTTCTATAACTTTTTTTTTTGGTACCTGTTTTTCTTAAGTTCTTAATGTCTTCTGAATCATAATCTTCGCTCTCTACATCTGTAGCCAACCTGAACCTAATAAAAGGTTAAAAAAAAGTAATTATAAGAGATATGTACCAATTGATCAATTTCTATTTTTTTTTCTTTTTTTTTTCAAGCACAAAACCTTCACTGGATAAGAAGAAACGGGTCAGTGCGCGTATGACAAAGAAGAAAGGGGGGAAAACGCAATATCGTTGTTCCTTCTCGTAGAAGAAGAGGAAGCTCAGGGGTGCGGAGCGGTGGGGCTCGGGGCTCAGTGAGACAAGAGAGGGGAATCGCCTCTGATAAAAGAGAGAGGGGCTAGGGTTCGGGAAATAGGGGATCGCTGGAAGGAGGGGCACAGGGGTGCGGAGCGGTGGGGCTCGGGGCTCAGTGAGACAAGAGAATAGTGGGATCTTCCTGTGTCGGGGCTCAGTGAGAGGGGCTAGGGTTCGGGAAGAGGGAATCGCTGGAAGGAGAAACGGCTGGAAGAAGTTTTGTAGAAGAAGACGGGCCCAAAAGAAGAAAAAAAGAAAAATCCTGTGTCGCTGAATGGTGGGTGAATAGTGCAGATCTGATCAAGGATTAGATACTTAGATAGATATGTTTTGCATAATTTTTTAAACCAAGTTATTGCACATAAGTTATTATTATACATTTGTATCTCATGTCGTTATTTGTATCTCACTGTCACCGCAATGGAAATACAACAGTACTTCCTAAATTACAGAATCTATAGATATCTTCCTATTCTTATTGGGTCTGATCTTGATCTTCTTATTGGGTCATACCCTCTTCATTATTATTTTCAATACTCCCCCTCAAGTTGGGATCGAATAAGTTGAAAGAACCCAACTTGCTTGTAATTGTGTGAAAAGTTTTTCCATCAAGTGCTTTGGTGAAAATATCTGCAAGTTGATTGTTGCTACTTACATACGGTGTTTCAATTTCTTTAGATTGTACTTTTTCCCGTATGAAGTGGCAATCGACTTCTATGTGTTTTGTTCTTTCAGGAAAAACTGGATTTGATGCAATGTGTCTTGCTGCATTGTTGTCACAGTACATCTTTATGGGATTATTGACTTGCATTCCCATGTCTTGTAATAATTGCTTTAACCACGTGAGTTCACTTGCTGTGGATGCCATTGCTCGATATTCTGCTTCTGCGCTGGATCTTGCCACAACATTTTGTTTCTTGCTCTTCCAGGTTACTAAGTTGCCTCCAACAAACGTGCAATATCCAGTTGTAGACCTTCTATCAGCACTGCCTGCCCAATCTGCATCAGAGTAACCAAGAATAGTATTATCATTATTCTTTTTCATACAAATTCCCTTTCCTGGTGAACCTTTTAAATAACACAGGATTCGGTTGACAACATTCAAATGACTTGTTCTTGGACTATGCATAAATTGACTTACTACACTGACTGCATATGTGATGTCAGGTCTGGTAACAGTTAGGTAGATTAATTTGCCAACAAGTTTCTGAAACTGTCCTATGTCCTTTAAGGGTTCACCATCTGTAGGGTTTAATTTGCAATTCATTTCCATAGGTGTATTAACTGGTTTAGAGCCTAGTTTACCAGTTTCCTTGAGTAAGTCTAGGGTATATTTCCTTTGAGATAGAAAAAGACCTTTATTAGAGTGTGCTACCTCTATGCCAAGGAAGTATTTTAATTTTCCTAAGTCTTTGATATCAAAATTTTCTTTTAAGTGGTCTTGTACTGTCTTAATTTCATGATTCATGTTACCTGTAATAATGATATCATCGACATACACTAAAACAATAACAGTTGAGATTCTTGTGTGTTTGGTGAACATGGATGAGTCTGCAGAACTTTTAGAAAAACCAAGTTTTGACAATGCCCAGCTTAACTTGGCATACCATGCACGAGGTGATTGTTTAAGACCATAAATTGATTTGTGCAACCGACATGCAAGATTTTTGTTAAGTTCACTAGGGTGGCCAGGTGGTAGGTTCATATAAACTTCTTCCTCTAAATTTCCTTGGAGGAATGCATTTTTAACATCCATTTGAAATAAATCTCAACCTTTGTTTACTGCTATTGATAATAGTACCCTAACTGTACTCATTTTGGCTACAGGTGCAAAAGTTTCGGTGTAGTCTATACCATCACTGTTATTGATAACTGTACTCATCCGTTTGGGTAAAACCTTTAGCTACCAATCTGGCTTTATATCGTTCAACTGAACCATCACTGTTATACTTGACCTTATAAATCCATTTACATCCTACAGGTTTTTTTCCATGAGGTAGATTTACAATGGTCCAAGTTTTATTTTTCTCAAGAGCATTTAGCTCTTCATTCATTGCCTTTTTCCATATAGGACTTTTTTGGGCTTCTTGATATGTTGATGGTTCGGTTTGACTTGATATAGAGCTTAGAAAGGCATGGTATTTTGGGGATACATGATCATAAGTAAGATGATTTTGAATAGGGTATAATGAAGTGTGATAGGTAACAAAATCCCTTAACCTGCTAGGAGGTCTAGTGGAACGTACTGACCTGCGAACATGATTTTGATTTGTGTCACCTGAGACTTGAAGAGTGTCATTTTGAGATGTATCTTCATCTTCAATTTGCTGTTCTTGAGAACTTCTGGGAGTTTCAACTTGACCTGAAATAGTTAGTATTGGCCTAGGTTGTTCTTCTTGGTTGTGACCAGACTGACCCTCTACACTAGGTACCAAGTTACCTTCTTTGAAGTATGGATCATCTTCACGAAATGTTACATCTCTAGATATGTACATTTTCTTTTTATTAAAGTCATAACATTTGTATCCCTTCTTTTGAGATGAGTAACCTAAGAAAATCCCTTTAATTGCTCTTTTTTCCAATTTATCTCTTTGATTTTCTTGTACATGTATAAAACATGTACATCCAAAAACTCTTAAATGTTCTAAATTTATTTTTTTGTTATTCAAAACTTCTAAGGGAGATTTATCATTTAAAATATGACTAGGGGTTCTATTAATTAAATATGTAGCAGTGAGAACGGCTTCGGACCAGAAAGTTTTAGGTACATTTGTTTGAAATAATAATGCACGTGTAACTTCAAGTAAGTGTCTATTTTTCCTTTCAGAAATTCCATTTTGTTGAGGTGTTCCAACACAAGATGTTTGATGCAAGATTCCAAGTTCTTTGAGAAAATTTGAAAAATCCTTATTAATATATTCAGTACCATTATCAGATCTTAGAGTTTTAATTTTTGAATTAAATTGGTTTGAAATCATATTTGAAAATTCTTTAAATGTTGAAAAGACTTCACTTTTAGATTTAAGTAGATATAACCATGTAGTTCGTGAGTAGTCATCAATAAATGTTACAAAATATTTATAACCATTAAATGAATTTATAGGAGCAGGGTCCCATACGTCAGAATGAATAATTTCAAAAGGTTTAGTGGTTTTGCTAGTTGAAATTCCAAATGGTTTTCGGGTTTGTTTAGCATACTTGCAAATATCACAATCCTTTGAATCTAAATTTAAAAATGGCATAAGTTTTTTCAAAGATACATCAGAAGGATGGCCTAATCTATGATGCCACAAATAATTATTATTACTACTACTATGATAAGCATGATTGGTTGTCTCGAAAATATAAAGTCCATTTTCTAATTTTCCTTCACCAATCTTCTTCCCTGTCAATCGGTCCTGAAATGTCACATTATTTGGTGAGAAAATTACATTGCAATTAAATTCATTTGTTATTTTACTAACAGAAAGTAAGTTTGAGGTAAAAGTGGGCATGTAAAACACGTTAGAAATATTTTTTCCAAATAATGTGGTTTGTCCTATGCCTTTTATTTTCACCTCATGACCATTTGCTACACAAACATGTGGTGTTGTATTATTTTTAACTAGATTTTGAATATTTCCAATATTTCCAGACATATGATCTGTTGCTCCAGAATCTATGATCCATTTATTTTTATTTATAGCTAAATATGAGTAGCAATTATTCAAGTCATATCCTGGAACATGATTTTGGACATTTGCAGGGTTTATGGTACAAAATTCCTTAGATATTTTAATACCATCAATATTTTGGATAAGTATAGGGTGCGGATTCCAAATGTTGGTTTTAGAATATTTCCCATCCTTTCTTCCCAAGCTGATGTCCGAAGCAAAATATTTACCTGCTGAACGATGTTCGTTGCTCGCCTCTTGTCCAGCGTTCGAATTCGCACTGAAGGCCTGAATCAACTGCCCGATCTGTTGGAGAAGAAGGGAACTAGACGCCTCCTGTCCCGAGCCGCTGGTTTGTGCAGTTGCCGTGTGCGGAATACCTCCAGTTCCTCCCGTCTTCTCCTTCTTCTTCTCTGGTCGCAGGTGAGGATACAAAAACCAGCAACGATCCTTCGTATGTCCATTGCCGTGATAGTGATCGCATTTGGCACTCGAATTACCTCTCCCCCTGCTGGTGTTGGTCGGGCCGTTGTTGAAATTGGGCTTGCCGGTGAAGCTTTTGTCTACCGCCATTGCTAGCCTCTCTTCTTCAACATATTTAACCTCTGGCATCATAGTTTTGCGCCTTGATTCTTCTCTCTGGACCTGAGCTGCCACACTTGCAAAAGAGGGTAAAGTTGGTGCTAACAAAATTTGGCTCCTGACAGCTTCATAGCTAGGATTAAGAGCTGCCAAGAAAGCAAAGGTTTTTTCTTGCTCGTTTCTTAATTGAATTGTGTGCAAATCTGTGGTAGGAGGCATATAGAGGTTCAATTCATCAAATTTCCCTTTGATTGCTCCGAGTATTTCTGTAACTGATTTTTCTCCTTGTTTGATTTGTGTAATTTCTTGTTTCAATTTAAAAACATGAGAATAATTATGTTGTTGTCCAAACATTTCTCTTACAGAATTCCACAAATTCAAGGAGGAGTCAGAAAGAAAGAACAAGTTAGAGATCTCGGGTTGCATTGAGTTTAACAGACCAGATAGAATTTGGCGGTCATTCATTTTCCAATTAGGATAGGTGGGATCTGTTTTCCCGGGAGATTTAATTGAACCATCTATATAACCTTCTTTACCTTTGCCTTCTAGTGCAATAATGATAGCTCTCGACCAAGCCAAATAATTGCTGCCATTGAGGAGCGTGGTGGTGAGGCGAATAGATGAGTTGCCATCTGAAATTGGTGGTTGAATTGAATTGCTAGACATCTCAGAGATCTCCTCTTGAACAGTCGAGGGTGGTGTCTCAGCCATCACCTCGGATTGGGGGTTGTTTCTCTAAGCGGGTCTAGTAGTAGAGCTCTGATACCATATTATTTTTAGAGACAGAAAAAGATGAAATTATTTGTATTGTATTGAATCATTTTGTACAATGTTTACAGGTGATTATATAGACTAATTGGCCAATTAGCCGTTATACCTTCCTAATAACAAACTTTCCTAATAATTACAAGATCTAATTACCATATAGCTGTTTGAGCTAATATAGCTATAATCTAATTGCATATAATAAAATCTAAATACAGCAGTACTTCCTAAATTACAGAATCTATAGATATCTTCCTATTCTTATTGGGTCTGATCTTGATCTTCTTATTGGGTCATACCCTCTTCATTATTATTTTCAATATTTAGATATAAAAGTGTAGCGTTGAAATTTGTACTGAATATGCGACTCGTTCTAAATAATTCCAATTGGGTACCATAATTATATATATTTTTGTACGAGGGTATAGTACGCCGTTTCCATAATCTAAGGCCGGTAAGAGTATCATTGTTTTATGAAATACTCTATCCAAACAACTATATTTGTGAACGCACAGTTTATAGCAATACTCCGATTGAGTTAACTAATTAAGATGCAAAATTCATGACTATATATTGTTTTATAGTGATCGTGATGGTATAAACTAACGAGAATAAGAGTACACTAACATGAGTATGTAATTGTAACTTCAGACGCCTTGGCCTCGTTGTTTTGGTTAAATATTTGTTCTAATGTTGTTGTGCTCTTCTTACAATGAACATAAAAACAACGACATTACTTTACAACGTAATATAATAATACGACAAAAAAATAATTTACAAGCAAAGAAGGAAAAAATAATATTTTGAAATTTATTAGGGGGCAAACCGCAAACGATAAAGAGTTTAAACTTTCTATACGAAGCCCGTAGGAGAGGAATTACGATCTGGATTCAGTTATATCTTTGCAATATTACAAAAATTGTTACTCTTTTGGACTTTTCGCAGTAAGTTTACGAGCAAAGAAGGAAAGAATAATATTTTGAAATTTATCCGGGGTCTTTTGAAATTACGACCTGGTCGTCCTTTCTTGTTAATTACCATTATTTCTTCTCTACCTGGGCAATTTTTATCTTCTCTTTTCTTTTTCTGTACGGAGCTGGAATGACTTGGCGTAACATGGTTTTCCATTTTATTTACAAGTGGGTTTGGGCTTTAATAGATTTTGGGCCACATTTTTTCTTGAAATACTTGACTTGTTGGATTTTAACTTCAACCAATTTTGGGCTACCTCTCCCTTCTCTCTCCCTTTCTTAAATTCATATATAATCCAATCGATAACTCGATTTATCTCCATGAACCTGGGAGGTGATTGGATCTATGATTCGATTTCGTATTGAAGGAATTTCATTATACATCTCAAAATTATGTTCCGTAGCTTATTTCTTGTAATTTGCTGCATCTGTTTGGTGAAGAACAGGGTATTAGGGATCGATTGTATCAATTTTAGGAACAATTTGAAGAAGATGAAAAACAAGCTTGGGGAAAGTTGAACAGGGTATTTGGTGAAGAACAGGGTATTAGGGATCGATTGTATCAATTTTAAGAACAGGGTATTAGGGTATTATGGCGAGAGAGAGAAAGTTGGACTATCAAGCTTTGAGAAATAAAAGTCTCATATCTTTATTATTTTCAAACTTCAGGTTGTTGATCCGACTTTTTAACACGATATCCATATTAAAATGTAGATGTAAATAAAATTTTACATTTTGTAAAAAAGATTTACAGTTTCCTAGAAATTTTTATTAATTTTTTTTTACTAAATTAAAACACTGATTTTCTAAAGTTCTAAACAAATAATAAAAATTTCCAAAATTTGGTTCCAAACACATTTTAATATAGAGATTATATTGAACGTATTTACTGCATTTGGAGACCAAATTATATATTTTTTGACTCTTGTTTAAATATTTTTTGGGAATTTTGAACGTAACTGTTTTTCAGAATTTTTAACTTTTTATATTTTATTATTAAAAAGTGATTTTCAAACATTTCCAAAAAATAGTAAAAAGTTTCCAAGCACATTTTAATAGTAAAAAGCTACTGAGACACCTTGAAGTTCAAAAGCTGATAATTTTTTGAAATGAAACAGAGGTCCAGCCTCTATTTGATTGATAGATGTTTGGGTACATGAGTCATGTTCAAAAGCTGATAATTAAGTACAGCTGTCTAGGCCTGTTTACCTTGGGCGCTAGAACTAGAATGGAGCACATACATTTTGGTGATATAGCTGATAACGAAATTAGGTTCTGTCCCATCATAAGAGTGGAAGATTCAGTAAGAAAAGAAAAGAAACATCATAATTGAGAAAGTCCAACCAACCAAGTTCGTATTAAAAATGTTCCATAATGTCATAAATAAAATAACATAAAAGGGAAAAAAAAATGCTGCTTGAAGCAAATAAGCCAGACGTCAAGCTACATGAGGGCCAGGCAGAAGATGATCAGGAAAGACACGGTATATGGTACCCCTATAGCCCAACCAGTCGATAAGTTTTTAGTTGATTTAAAATATTCATGTCCCAAAACTACAACGAAAAACACGGCAGGAGATCCTACAACCAGAGTGATAACAAGGAGGAGGATGGCAATAGGCCAGCAAACTGGAGCAAGCGTCACATACGTCCCCAATCCAAATGCGACAACCATACTACTAGCTGCAAACAGTAATGAATTTGTTGCAAAAATGAGGCTTTTGTCAAATTGACTTGACGCATTGCTCAATACAACTCCGAATAAGCTTAAGAATCCTTGTATAAATGCCAAGGCATTTGCTAGAACAAATGCTCGAAACATATATCGTCTCCCTAGAACTGGTGTACCGTCATCTTGGTTATAACCTTCGGGTATTGTGAAAGCGGCAGCAAATGCTACAGTTGTGATAAGTACGGCGCCCAGTCCTATGACTTGAGTTGTCTCCCATTTGTTTTCCAATGGTGGAACCATTACATCCTCAAACCACTTTTGAGTAAATTTATAACCTTCTTTCTTAACGTACTCGCTAATAGTGTCATCATCAATATCCTGTAAGAGATCACAACAGATATCAAAGTTGCTTTTCGACAAATAACACTTACGTAACTAACAGATATCAATTAAGTTCCAACATGAATAATTAAATTTTCCAAATGGGAGAAGATAAATATTTGTGTTATTGGGTCATACTACAATACACCGAAAAACTTCTAATAATTTTAATCTCCAGACTCAGTAAAGTAAAAATCGAAGATTTTCATATTTCTAGCGCTCAATTATCACAATTAAATCTAATAGAGTTGGTACCAGTAAAGCTATAGCTAAATGTTGAATATTTTCTTTATTTTGGCCATTGTAAATCGAATGGTTAAGATCAACTCAAAAAAATTTTTAACTAAAAAATGGTGTAACAGAGTATAATTCATATTTGTGTTGTTTATCCAAAAATAAATGGTGTACTGGAGAAGAATGGGATGTTAAATAAATTGTGCTAATTTAGTAAATGGTAATTAGTAATTGACGCTATAATTAGGGCTAATTATTAAGATTCGAAAAGTAAAATTCAATAAGCATTTAAAGGCCGTAATCCACACGTCTGAATCTGTGCTGTGCAGCTGGAGAAGATTAGGGCACCACTACAAAGCCCTATTGAGAATAACAGAGATCTCGTCGCGATTTTTGTGCCCAACATATATACAGTTTTTTTATTTTTACGTAACGAGTTAGGTAGTCCCCTTCTATTTATTGGGACTGTGTATAAAGCCCTATGGTACTGTGTACAACGCACTCTGGTCTGTACTATAGATGCATATTTCTATTTTCAAAGTCCAAACAGTTGATCTAAACTTCTCAATATAATTTTCATTTTCAAATAGATACAAAATCAATTGATCTAAAATTTTTGGACCAGCCGAATCTAGTGATTTTGTATCTATATCTAAAAATAGTAATTGTCAAAAAATAGTCGATTAAAACCGTTCATTATGATCTCCATATGAATATGTAATTGTAGGGCTAATTTAATTTTTTAGAATTGTTTAAAAATAAAAATATAGATAAATAGTACTAATCAGAGTGCGCCATGCACAGTACCATATCCTCACTCTTAATCTAATACGAAACTAATTAGACCCATCTAATGATATTTCGAATATGTTGGTAGCACAATTTTTAGATAAATTTATCCAAAATTATATATTGTTCTTTATGTCTAATATTAAAAGTGCTAGTATAATTTGCTTATACTACGAACATTCAGCCCCATTGCCGCGTCAACATTGAAACTATTATGCATCCCGAATTATCTAATTTGCTAGTATGTATGTTACTTGCTTGGTGGTTCAGTAGTTGGTAGCGACACACGAGATAACTAAAATAAATAAGAAATAATTTTCTGATGTAATTGTTAATTTAAGCATACCTTATCAGTTTCTACCAGTTTCTTCGAGGAAAGTTGGAGTGGTGTTAAGCCTTGCTTGTTTTGGACTGTTTCTGCAACGAGATTCATCTTGCTTTTCCAAATAGCGCACATAGTATCCTTGTGACCGTTTCTTGCTGCAATGTGCAATGGTGTATTTCCTTCACAATCCTGTGCATTATTCATTCTTGCAATTATTTCTCGAACACTGGTGTTTTTAAGTATCTTCCAGAAACTCTTGTCCATGCCCTTTTCTGCAGCAACGTGAAAAAGGTTTCTTCTGTGAGGATCCAGCAACTCGGCACACTCAGGGTACTTTTCCATTAAATGCAATACCAATTCCTTATTACCCGTGATTGCAGCTAAATGAACTGGAAACATTCCAGTTGAAAATTGGGTGTATGCCAGAGAATGGTCCTGTTCTAACATGGTCTGCACCAGCTTAGTATATTTTCTGTCTATTGCTACGTTCAATGCAGAAAACATATTGTTGTTGACCCTGTAAGCAATTTCAGGGTCCAACTTCATCAATGCGAGGGTAATATCTATATGGTCGTATGTAGCGGCAATGTGCAGGGCTGTGTCTCCATTTTCATTTTTTTGTTCGAGAGCATCCTTCACGGCAACAGGATCAATTTGAATGAGGTTGTGGATGACCTTCTCGTTTCCAAATTTCGCAGCACAATGTAGGGGTGTCTCTAAGTTTTTGTTTGGCGATTTTAATAGGGACACATCTCTTCGAAAAACCATCAAAGCGAGCTCGTTGTGCCCCTTAGTAACAAGTATGTGAAGAATAGTGTCTTCAAAACGAGTTACTACTTCGGAGCTCGGATTGGACAGTCTGGTGTTCTGTCTTTATTTGTTCAGGAGCAAAATGAGAGGCCTCTATTGTCACCTGATTAGACAATGTAAATTTTTTATGAAAACATCCAAATTGGACGAGTGCAGAGTAGATCCGATGAGCTTTGGACCTACTTTTGGTTATGATGGGCAACGGAGCCATCTGAGGTGTTTCAAAGTTCGTGTGCATGAACCTCAGAGCAAGGGGTGCACGAATCTTAAAACATATCAGAAAACTCCGGTATCCATCGAACCCAAAAGTAGGTCCAAAACTCATCGACCTACACTTTTCTCAAATTGGACCATTTGACACATATCAACTTTTTAGATCGAGAAAATAAGGCAGAGAAGGTAATGAAGGATAAGAAATGGGTTATATATATAGACGTTGGCTACTCTACTTATATAAGCAGATGAGTGTATATGCTTATAAGTCATTTTTGCATTTTCAATGTCCAAATTGTCGATGTGAAGAGCTCAACATGTTCTCCATATTAGAATGTGCTTGTAGACCAAATTTTACATTTTTTGGAAATTTTTTTACTATTTATTTAGAATTTTTCAAAATAGTGTTTTTCAGATTTTTATTTTTAGATTTAGATTTTTGTACCATATTAAAACACTGTTTTGAAAAATTTTAAAAAAATAGTAAACAATTTTAAAAAAATGTAAAATTTGGTCTCCAAGCATATTCTATTATGGAGAACATGTTGAGCGCTTTAGATCTAATATTTAGACTTTGAAAACACAAAAATAACTTATAAACATATACCCTATATGCTTATATAAGTTGAGTAGGCAACTTCTATATATATATAATATACATACATACTACATACATACATACATACTACAATCAGAATTTAAAAGTTCTATTTTGTAAGAACGTAGATCTTGTTGTGTTATGAAATTTTAGTGGTTCTCTGCAAGATCAAAGAACCTGACAGACCTTAAAAATTAAAAGTTCCATTGCTTGCGTCGTGAATTTATCCAAAATAAACTTAAAAATTCATGATTTTTGTACATGTATATGTATTAGTAAGGAGTCATTAGTATTGATATTAATATTTTTTTGAGAATTAGTTCTTGTGATGCATTATTCAATAATATATATTGGATTCTTGATTTTATCAGTATATATTGTGCTAGATTAATTAGAAAATGTTTATATATATGGGCTAGATTAGTTAGTACACAATTTCACCTGGAACAAGACAATTAGTTAAGTAATGAAAAGAGAGATTCTAAAACTTTCCATCCGCCCTTCTTGTCCCTCTTTCAATCATCCACTAAGAAATTAGGTTTTCAGAAAGTAGGTTTAAACTCACTATTTTTTATCAATTATAAATATAAACCGATTTACAAGTTTTAAATCTTATGTATTGTGATCATGAGAAAATAAGAAGAAAATGTAAGAGAACCCTCGCCTGAAAGAAGAATGGTAAAATAAACAACAATTATAGTCAGAAAAAAGATCTTGAGCTTTCTCATGAAAGAAGGGAATGTACATCAAGCAAGAAATGCAAACTTTCCTCTTGCCTAGAGAAGGGACTAGTACATTCGGATTAAGCGTTGGATTAGTGAGGTTAGCATTAATCCAGTTATTTGAAATATAGCTACTCGTTCAATTTTTGGTTGAAATAGCAAAACAACGGGATTAGTGGTTATTTCCAAGAACTACTCATCCAT
This sequence comes from Carex parvula, assembly GCA_025461045.1. NCBI lineage: Eukaryota > Viridiplantae > Streptophyta > Magnoliopsida > Poales > Cyperaceae > Carex > Carex parvula. Next base: position 189,096 of record JAJGRW010000801.1, read on the forward strand.
TCTAATACGGAACAAGATTCTGATAACTTGCTTACCAGAATTAGTGCTCTTCCTCACCAATCCAATAATAATAATAATAATAATAATAATAGTAGTAGTAGTAATGGTAACGGTAACGGTAACGGTAATAATAATAGTAGTAGTAGTAGTAATAATAATAATAATAATAATAATAATAATAATAATAATAAGAAGTTATTAAATTAACCATAATTATTAAAAATTATAACTGTAACAATTGGTGATGATGGTGGGTGGTGGACGATAATGATGTTGATTTAAAAAATATTATCAACAATTAATTAATCATAACAAAGATATAAGTTTAATGGAAACAATTGAAATATGTCATACTGTAGTGCTATCTCATATAAATTACAGACACTATTTACGATATGGGACCATCCAAAGAAATTGTTCTCTCAAATAATACCTTGACTTCTTTTTGTTCCCAGCCCCGGCCCTGACCCAGGGTAGCTAGGGCGATGGCCCCGGGCCCCAAAATCCAACAGGGCCCCCCCAAAAACAAAAATTAAATATGTTAAAACGATAAATAAAAATCAACAATTTAATAGGGCCTAAAATAAAACTTTGTTTCTTCTCTGTAAAATGACAAACGAAACAAGAAAAAAAATTAATAAACCTAATTCTGCCGACCGCCATTTCTTTTTTGTAAATCAATAAATGAGGGAAGAAAGAAATTAAGAAATCTAGCTCTTCTCACGAGTCACGATCTCGCTCTGCGACAGCGAGTGCGAGGCGGAGACAGAAGCGGCATTTGGTTAGGGAAAGGCCGACGCATCGAAGCAGCGACGCAGCAACGCATCAACGCAACAACGCATCAACGCATCGATGCGGCCTCTAGATTGGACTGCTGGCGGCTTACCGCTACGTCTGCCTCATTACCTAAGTTCTATCCTTCTATTACTTTGTTGTATTTTTAATTTAAAACAATATTTCTTAGAAAACATACATCAGGTAGCGAAAAGAGAAACAGAAAAATAGAGAGAGAAGAAAAACTAAAATCTCAAAAAGGTTCTATTCAAAAGCTTTGAAAGAAAATTAAACCACAAAATAAGTTTTTGGAAAATCAAGTTGAAAGTGAGGTGCACGAAGAAACAAGAAATATATCTGAAAACCAAAATGAGGTAAATCAAGAAACAACAAACATGTCTGAAAATGAAATGAGATAAATGAAGAAATAATAAATGTGCTTGAAATGCATGAGACTAGTGAAAATAATGATGAAATTAATCATGCGTCTGAGTGCTTAGATTATTCGTTATCTATAAATATATATGATCCTATAGTGTGGGATGGTTTAGATTCAGAACTGAGATATTTGCTTGTTGAGAATGGTCCTATTAGAGACTCTAATATTAATTTTTCTAAAGATAAATATAATAGGAGCCGGCTTCTCCACATATTATTTTGATAAAAAATTGTACATAAAGAGTCCAAATTTTTCTCCCGCCCCGGGCTCCAAAATCTTCAGGACCGGCCCTGTCCTACCCAATTCCTCTTCCATGATTCGTCGGTTAAAATGACACAATAACAAACAAAGGTGGTTCCTTCAAGCACACTGTGTAATTTATATATACTGATTCAAGAAAATTACTCGTCTTTGAGGCTCGGTTAATTCTAAACCTAATTAGAAAATCGAGCTCACACTAATTAAGGTCCAGTTCACCTCCTCAAATATAATTATTTAAAAAATTCCATATAGTTTTTCTGAAGATGTTTAATTTTTAACAATTTATATACTATTTCGCTTTGAAGGGAAATTGATGTGAATGACCTTAAAGATTATTTATATTAAATCGGTTAGGTATTGCCAGTTTGCTACATCTTCAATTAATAAATTAATACACTACTATTTAATGTCTTTTAAAGTAGAGTAAAATTGAAGTACCTCTAGCTAGATTGGTGTAATGTATTTTTTTTTTTTGTTATAACAATGAAAAGTAGCATAAGCTAAAACTGATACAATAATAAGACTTTGCTGTCCTTCTCTCGAGATTCACAAAACTTGCAATATTACAATGTCCACTTGAGAAGTTAATTAATTTGAAATGACAGAAAAGAGAGGAAAAGAAACAACCACCAAAGTCACCTAAACCTAAAATTTAGAAGACTTCAAAATCGAAATGTATGCATTATTTCCTCCTAAAAGTATATTACAGGAATCAGCATGTGTGCATTATTTTTGTTAATCTGTTTATTACTGTTTTTCCTCTTTCCTTTTGCATTGGTCGAGTCACAACAGCGTTATTGATGGCTTAACTGGAGTTTGCTTATATTATGGATTGGAAACTTGGCCAATAAGATATTTTTTATGAAACATGTGGTGCTATGCATGAATCATGTAAAGATGCATGGATATTAATTAGCGCATAACTCTAATACCTACCAGTGAGTAATTAATAATCATTTAATTAGACGGTTATTATTCAGAGATTGTGCCTTCTCCTACTTGCACAAGGATGGCAATGGGCTTCTTTAAGCCACAGGCGTCGATGTTCGTGCTGGCCGAGGATGGTAGTGCAGGGGATACCATAGATGCCTTGAATGATATTTTGCAAGAGGTGAATACTGAATTGCTCTTGAGCGCTATCAAATTTCTATAATATACAGAACACTCGGGGTTCTAGTGCATAAATGTAAGAAGTTTGTAATAAATTGTAAGTTTTTATAATATACATGATTTTTTTTTTTTTTTTTTGATATCCAGGTAGCGACTACCCAATACCCATGCTTTCTGAAGTTTGTAATAAATTGTAAGAACTGAGATTGAGTTTTTTTTTTTTTGGTACCGGCTTCTTAAAGGGGTTTTAGTCCCTGTAATACTGCATTTTAAAATACCGGTAATACGTACAAATTCATTACGAATTTGATATTTAACTGTTATTTTTTGTAAAGAGTTGCAAAGCTGAGGAGAAATAAATTTTTTGTATTCTTGAGTTGTATTGTTTACAGTAGTGGATCCTCTCTATATATTACAATCTTGTTTCAACGGTTAGAAATAGTGTACCGTTGGTACCTTTTCTAATTAATATTCTATACAGCTGTACCTATTACACTTTTGTACATATACCCTTGATCTATGATGAATTATACTCTGAGATCATTCTTCAATACCCCCTCAAGCTAGGATTGTAGATATCGAGTAATCCTAGCTTGCTTGTGATATCTTCAAATGGTTTTGGATCCAACCTTTTTGTAAAAACATCCGCTAGTTGATCCTCACTTCGAACAAACGGTGTTTCTATTTTCTTGGCTTGAACTTTCTCTCTAATAAAATGACAATCGACTTCTATGTGTATGGTCCGTTCGTGAAATACGGGATTTAGTGAAATGTGACGTGCCAAATTGTTGTCACAATACATTTTCATGAGTTGATCAAAGTTGATTCCCATGTCTTTCAGCAATTGTTTAAGCCATATCAATTTGCTTGCGGTTGATGCCATGGCGCGATACTCCGCTTCTGTGCTTGATCGTGCCACGGCGTTTTTGAGCAATTGTTTGAGCCATATCAATTCGCTTGGGTTGATCAAAGTTGATTCCCATGTCTTTGAGCAATTGTTTGAGCCATATCAATTCGCTTACGGTTGATGCCATGGCGCGATACTCTGCTTCCGCACTTGATCATGCCATAACGTTTCACTTATTGCTTTTCCATGTGACTAAATTTCTACCTACAAATGTACAAAAACCGATGGTGAATTTTCTATCAAAGCTATCGGCCCAATCTGCATCGGAATAGCCACATATTGCATTAGAATTATTATTCTTCATCCATATGCCCTTTCCGGGATTTCCTTTTAAATATCTCAAAATTCTATTTACGGCCTCTAAATGTGATCTTCTTGGTGAATGCATAAATTTACTAATTTAACTCACAGAAAATGACACGTCTGAACGAGTTACTGTGAGATAAATTAATTTTCCTACAAGTCTTTAAAATTGGTTTATGTCTTCTAAAGGTTCACCATTCTCGGTATTTAATTTATATTTATTATCTATTGGTATCTTATAACCTAATTTACCGGTTTCTTTTAACAAATCCCAGGTATATTTTCTTTGTGAAATTAATAGGCCTTTGTTTGAAAATTTTCTTTAAATTGGGATATGATTTTTCTAATTTCTTCTAAATTATTTCCGATAATTATTAAATCATATACGTATACTAACACAAAGGTTATATATTTTTTTCACTTTTGGTAAACAAGGAATGATCGGCATTACTAATTTTAAAATTACAAGAAATTAAATAAGAGCTAAGTTTGTCATACCATGCTCGTGGAGATTGCTTCAATTCATAAATTGATTTATTTAACCTACAAACTAGGTTGGATGTATTTTCCATTTTATGGCCCGGTGGTAGTGTTATGTACAGTTCTTCTTCAAGTGTTCCTTGAAAAAGACATTTTTAATGTCCATTTGGTATAGGTTCCAACCATTATTGATCACTCAAAAGAGAGCGATGTTTCTTTTAATATTTATAAACTCAGAAATACTATCGGTTCGAACTGCAAGCGCATAATCCTATTGAGTAGTATATTCGAGGTCGATCCATAGGGAATATTAGTTCAGTGTTTTGAGCGATCGAATCACAATCTTTCGCAAAGGCTAGACGAAATCTGAAAATTGAGAGATGTTGTTGTGATCAATGTAAATTAGGAAGCAATTAAAAATAATTAAAATAAAGATAGAGATGAGAATTTCTAGGATTTCGGCACACCATTGCTACTCAATCCGTTTTGATGATATATTACTGTTGCGTCTGATTTCCTGTTGTTGTTTTATGAAAAACACCACATAGGTCACTACAATTTATGTTACGCAAGAATGACAGATCTTTCATCGAGATTCTACATAGGACACTACGAGTTTCCTTACGCAAATGACTAATCTCTTAAATACACAAGTTACTACACAGATCACTGCGATTTTCTTTATGCAAGTGATGGAACTTGATTCGCATTTTGTTGGTCTGGTTTATGGTTTCTCCGCTAAGGTTTTCTTCACATAAACCTAATAGATCTCAACGAGACTAATTCATACAAATAGTTTCTCTTACCATTAAAGCACTGTTACTACCCTAACGGACTAAACTAGATCATTGAAGTTAGATGAAGAGATAGTAAATCACAAAAGCATTTCGATTAAACAATAAGAAATCATAATCAACAGAAATATATATAATAAAACATCAAGAGTAACAAGATTTACTGCCTAGCCCTAAGAAAAGGAACTTAGCCGTGGAACGGCATAGTTACAATCACTCATCTCTTCTCTCTTTAATCAAATATAATCCTAATTACAAAGATGAGTTATTCTTCTGCCTAGGGGCCTTATATAGGAGTGGAGGGATGTCTGGAGGTTGAGTAGGGGCTAAGGAACTGATATGGATACAGTTGTCAACAGTTATTTCCCAAGTGGTGCCTTCGGTTACGGTCCGTATCAAGTGATACGGTCCGTATTGAGACCTTGTCACTGAGGGTTTTATTGCTTCTCACTCTATCTCCTGGTCTGTATTAGGCTTGGTCCATATTAGGCAATACGGGCCGTAACAGAGACTTCGTCGATAAGCGTCGCTGATCTGATTGACCCGATTCTTGCTCCATTTGGTGTAAAATAGTCCCAAAACTTGTTTTCTGTAATAAAACATAAAGAAGGGTGACAGAAGCATTTTTCTCTAATTAATTAAACATAAGTGTGAGAAAATATGCAAAACCTAAGCCAAAACCCTACGTAAATCATCATTATTTTGACTCTGATCAATTATTTATGGCAATGGAGAATAAAACCATAACGGTATTCATTTTTGCAACCAGTGCAAATGTTTCATTGCAAACCATGCCATAGGTTTGTGTAAATCATTTGACCACTAACCTTGCCTTATACCGTTTTATGGTTGTCACACCCCAAACCAGAATTTCCGGATTAGGATGTGATTAATCCCCGCCTCGTGTCTAATACTCAATAAACACGCAAGGCTAAACAACATAATAATCAAACAGCAGCGGAAGCAGTATAATACAAACAAGCAATAGTCATAAATATCAAATAAACATACATATACACACATCCATACAATCCACCTCGGGATAAAATAAACATAACTAGTCAAAAGGGATACATGATCTATCGAGTCCAATATATATAACAAAACATTAGACTCGTAAAATCCTAAACAAAAGCCCCTAATCTACCTCAAATGATGTGACCGTCGGGGACAGCTCCTGACGCCTCCTGCTGCGGACCGTCAGACTCTGTACCTGCCCACATCCATAAAAAGGAGGAGATGAGCGAATGATCGCCCAGTATGTGATCCAGTATTATCCCTTCAGGGATCCTCTCAAGTCAAAGCACATTTTAATTTGAAATCTACGTAAAGTCGATAATTCACTTTTAGTGCATATGTTACGAAAATTAAACCTATCATAGTACTACAAAAGAAAAATATACATATAATAGATGACATGATATGATTATCCTATTATGCCCAAAATGCCAAAGTTTCCCAAAATAAAATATGAGGATCAATATTATACTCAACCGAAGTCCAGTACAATAGGTACTGTGTGTACAAATTGATATAATAATAGTACGAAAAATTTTATCACCCCGTGCCGTGCCAAGTTCAATCAAATAGAATTTGTATCTCAAAAGTGACATAACACAAGGACTGCGATCAGCGGGGCAAAGATACCCGATGCCTAATGACATCGAGCTTTGCCCACAACAGAAGGGCACGCTAGCCGATGGTTATATCGAAATTCGTGTAACATCCAAGGACTGCGATCAGCGGAGCAAAGGTACCCGATGCCTAAGGACATCGAGCTTTGCCCACAACAGAAGGGCACGCTAGCCGATGGTTACACTTAATTCCATGTGTTTTCCTTCTCTAAGACGATTCATCACCAAACATATAAAATAGGAGAAAACTACAAGCAAGACGTAAGAATAAGTTAATTCATCTCCTCATGAGCAGAGACGAAACTCCACCATCCGGCCAGATCAATGGGACATCATAACAACAAAAATAAAATCTGCCACCGCATCCTCGGCAGCCGTTCTAGGCAAGTAGCTCCTAATGTAGGGGGGATAGCTCCCGAATAGTCTCCGGACTCGTGATCGGTCCGCACAAAAAATGTAAAATGATCGAAAATGATATACTACCAAGCTCATGCATATAATAATAATAATCCTAGTAAGACCTCTAAGGGATCAAGTGATCCCTCAGCCCAATGACCCACGAACCGCCTCGCATCCCATACTACGAGAACGGAAAGCGATCATTCGGTCTTCTATCTCACGCTCACCAATGCACATGCTTAACTACAATAATATGTTGTCCTCTACGAGAAGAGGACAACTAGTATCCTAATATACTATTAATTAAATTACACTACTCCTAAGAAAGCATTAAATTTTCAATTTAGAAGGGGTTGTGCAATTCCTAAATTACAATTTAGAAAGGATTAAACATGCTCTAATGCAACTACAAAATTTAAGTGCGAATGTCAGGTCAAGTGGTCGACTGGTTAGAGTACGCCACGAAAGAATAAAACAGATATCCCACACCTGATAGTTGTAGGGGTAGAAAGCTAGCGCTAGAAATCACCGCAATCTGCACGATCCTCACCTGCTCCGGTGTAACCGTCAGCGGGATCGTACCACGGGTCGAACTCGGTGTAGGTCGGCTGACCTGTAATTTCGTCGTAACTTAATTAGAGTCTAAACTACGTATTCGTAACCCTTATTACCCCGTTTGATTATTTTACTAAGTGTTCGAATCTGCTCAATCGGTTCGATTGATTTTATTCGATTCCGATTGAGCGTAAAATTAGGTCAAGGTTGGTTTAATTTAATCTAATGTAATTTAAATATTCATTATATTTTAATTTGAAGGTAAACTGTTTAACTAATTATATAAGTCATAACTTTTAACTTTAAGGATATTACATATTTTTACAATAAAAATAAGTAAGGTATAACCTACGTAATTTAATTTGCTATTATTAAATTTCTATTAACTCACTTGTAAAATAACGTGTTTTCCTAACTAATTAAGCTACAAATAATTTTTAAATCCTAAGTACGTAGTTTATAAATGTAAACTATTAAATGATCACATTTCTAAGGTTGTACGAATTGTTTTTAATAATATGTACAAGTCAATTAATTTATAGATGTAAAATAACACGTGATTATCTAATTATCCTATTTAACAAAATTTGAAATCGAATAATTCGGGAATATTAATATGTTGTTAATTAAATATCCTTTATCAATTAACAACGTATTTTCTTTATTTAACAATTCCATTTGCTTAATTTATAAAATTATAATTACTAAATTTGAACATCTAAATACTTTTGCTTCAATTTCAAGCCGAGCCCAACAAGCTTTAACTCAAAATGCCATTTTCAATTTATGTTACTTCCGCCCAACTACATAATTTAGGCCCATTAGCAATTAATTCAATTTGGCCGAACCCCTTTTCTAAATTCCAAGAATTTACAATTTCTCCAAGTATCGCAGGTTCAACAGAGAACAAGACAGAAGCATAACAGGGGTTCTCTGGTACAAAATACCAGTATCGTAACTGGCCCAACAACACAACAAAACAAAGGAAACAAAGACCAATATCAGTGGTACAGCCATAACAGAACAACAATAGTATACAGTCAAATCGGTCACAAGGCAAGGCAACACCCAAGCAAAACCAAGGCAACAGTAATGGGGTAGTACCAGTAACAGCCATCAGTAAAACGGCAACAGAACCGCATAGGCACGAAGGCCGCAATCACAGAAAAAGGCACAAGGCCACATAGGCAACAACCACCAGCCACATGGTCAAAAACCGAAAATAGTGAGTTTTAGGGTTACCCGGAGAGCAAATCGCAATAAGGATTAAAGTACGGCAGTCCCTACCAAGTCACTGCGCCTCTCGGCCGTCCAAAGAGAAATCGGCAAGCAATCACAGCAACGAGAGCGAGAGGAATAGCTAGAGTTTCGGCTTGTAAGTGAAGGCAAAAGAGAGAGGGTGAGGAGGTAGTAAGAGTGGAGAGTAGAGAGCAAAAGAGAGAGAGTGTAATGGAGATAGTGAGAGAGGGGATTGAGTCTCTAGGCAGCGGGAGAGAGATAGTGTAAAATAGAGAGAATGAGAGAGTGGAGAGGAGATAGAGTCAGAGGAGGGGTGAGTCAGCGAAATCAAAATGAGAAGAGGGGGGTTTGATTCAGCCTGTCGCCAGCGGGAGAGAAAAACAACAAAAACAAATAGAGTGAGGTGTTCTCTGTCGCCGAAGCATCCCAAGTTCCAGATAAATCCAAGTTTTCATTTTAAATTGAGGTGTGCTTTGAGATCTGTGCAGAACAGAACTGAACGGTTCAGGTTATTCCCAATTTAGAAAGAGAGTTCATTCTTAATGATATCCTATGAATCAATTTAATCAATCGAAGGATTCGATGAAACTTGCGTCTAAAATTTGATACGAAATTTTTAGATTGTTCTTTGACTAATCTTACAGATTTATTCGTCATTTCATTAACTATTAAAATTATAATGGTTATTAATATTCGGTATTTCTTCCTTAAAAATTTATATTTGTACAAATAAATTCTACAATTTATAGAATTAACTAATTAGTTTAAATAAATAATTTAGATGAGTTAATTTATTCATTCAATTTATTAACCTTTATTTTCCTTGATTAATCAATTAAAAATTTTAATTAGTTGCTAATTTTAATTATCGGCTAATTAACTACATTTGAGTTTACGGGTTATAACAATGGTACCATCACAATTATATTTAATTTTGTAAACCCATTTGCACTCAACGGATTTTTTATTTTTTGGTAATGGAACAATTACCCATGTTTCATTTTTTCTAGAGCTTTTAGCTCTTCTTTCATGGCTTTATCCCAAGTTTGTCTTTGAATGGCCTCTTGGTAATTTTTCGGTTCTATTTCTTTTTATATGGTTCTGAGAAATGCTTGGTATGAAGGCGGAATTTTTTTCTATGAAACAAATTTTGTATAGGGTATTGGATGGTATATGTCACATAATCTTTAAGTCTACTCGATGGTTGTGATACTCTAGATGTTCGTCTAAGTCCCGAATTATTTTCTAATTCGGTCACATTTATGTCATTATTATTTTCATCAATTTCTTCTTCGACATCACTTGTATGATTTTCATGAAAATTGTTTTGAGCAAGGGTTTGACTTTCAATGTAGGGCATCACGAAATTTATTTTTTCATTTTGAATTTGACTAGGCACTTGAATTGCTCCCATTTTTTTGCAATATGGCTCATTTTAAAAAAATATAACATTTCCAAAAATAAATAATTTTTTATTAATAGGATCATATCATTTGTACCATTTTCTGAAAGATGAATACCCTAAGAAAATAGTTTTTATGGATACAAAGTCTAGTTTATCTTTTCTTTTAACATGTACAAAACTTGTACATCCAAATATTTTTAAATAATCAAAGGTGATCTTTTGTTGATAAAGAATTTCTAGTGGAATTTTGTTTTCTAACCTTGAACTTGGTGATCTATTAATCAAATGTGTGGTGCAAAGTATGGCATCCGACCAATATATTTTAGGAACATTACTTTGAAACATCAATGTTCTTATCATTTCTAATAAGTGCCTATTTTTCCTTGCCGACACTCCGTTTTGCTCGGGTGTTAATACGTCCTGTCCCAGGGGAGCAGGCCATATGGGAAAAGAATCTAAGAAGGTGGGCTCGTCCCGTCTCAGGTTGACGGGCCGAGACTGTGAAAGGGCGTGAAGGTGGGAAGGTATTAGTGCTCTATCCTCTATAATACCTTGCTTAGTGCAAAATACGACCCCCGTTACCTGGAATTTCCCGCCTTAAAGAGGGGGCCCCAAATTGTTAGGACGTCTCGTCAAAACAGTTAAAGAAGTTTGCATAGCAACAGGGGTGCCTGCATAACGGGTGGTAATACTCGCATAATTGGTGGTGATGCGAAGTTGAAATTGAGCTAGGCCTTATTAAATGAGGCCCATCTCGACTCCGTGGGTCAAATTGTTTCGGGTTAATTGCGCGAGGTCCAGTTTTGGTCCTCGCCAGGCCGTTTGACATTTATGGGCCATTGGGTTGAATCAACAAATAAATGCCTTCGGTCTCGGGCTGATCCAGACTTTTTTTTTTTAAATGACAGAGAAAAAGTACAACTGAGCATATAATAAATATGACTAGAAAAGTATGTTCTGACAAAGTGAAGAACAGTCCAATTTTTGTAAATAAACCTTTTTTCCGTCCAAAATGAATGCGCTTTAACAATACAATCTGAAATAGCAAAAAAATTGTTTGGAGTGAGGCTATAGTACTATACATAGCGCAGATTGGTTTGTACTATGGATTAATATATTTGTATTTAAAGTCCAAATGATCGTTCTGAACCGTTTAATGTGATCTTCATATTAAGATGTACTTGCGGACTAAATTTTAATTTTTTTTTATAATTTTTTTACTATTTTTTTAGATAGGTAAAAAATGACTATTTTTAATGGTCTAGAATTTTTAGATCGAGTGATTTTCTGTCTATTTAAAAATATAGTAAATTAAATTTTAAAAAATGTAAAATTTGATCTCACTACTAGAATAATCGTTTTTTGCATGCCCGGCACCAGTTTTTTGCATGGTTGTGATGGCTCATGCGAAAGAAATGGCGTTTGTTGACTTTTTAAACTTGTTGCATGCGAATCCCCATGTAACAGGTATCGCATGCAATTGTGTGAAGCGCAACCATGCAACTGTGTGATGTTCGGCCATGCAAATAAGTTTTGAAGGTCAGATATTATAATTAATTCGAGGTCCATGCAACAACTCAACTCCATGGACATGCAACTACTTAAAAACTTAGTAGTTATTATATTTAATTAAGGTCCATGCAACAACTCAACTCCCTTCTCATGCAATTACTTAACCACTTAGTAGATATTATATTTTATTAAAGGTCCATGCAACTGCTTAACTCTGTGCCATGTAAATAGTCCACTATCACTCGCATGTAAATAGTCTGGACTGAAGTTCGAAACAATTGCATGGGCTGTACCATGCAATAGTTTACTTACTGGACACAGATTCATTTCTGTTTATTTGATATCTCCTTTTCAATGAAGCTTTTAATTAAAATTCACAACAGCACGAATAATAGCAGTATATAGTAATTCAATACTTTGATAACTTAATTAAATTCTTGCATTTAGAACAAACCTTCCAAAATAATGGAGGAACAAAAACAATTGTACAAAAGATGTATCAACACACATACAACTTTTGATTAACCAATATTGAAACTCTTGAACGGAAGCATATCGAGGTCCTAGAAACCAAATTCATCCTCATCTTGGTCCATGTCCAACTCTTCGTCACTTGAAAGTTCAATTTGGTTGACCTCTTCCTCATCCTCATCCTCATCCTCATCTTGCGACATTGCATCGTCTACTAGCTCGAACTCACCTTCAAGAGGGGCCAAACCATCCCAATCAAATTCTTCGCCATTTGAAACCTCAATTGCATGATCCGGCATTTCATCTTGGAAAAATTCTAGGTTAGCATCGACTTCGTCATCGGCACGAAACCTCCCCTTCGCTCTAGTTTTCATTGCCACCCACCATTGTTGTCTTTCAACTTTATCCGATGCGTAAGGAAGGTAGAAAACTTGGATTGCATGAGGTGCCAATATAAATGGTTCATAATTTTTAAGACGAGAAGCATGTTTAACCTCCACAATTCCATGTTGGTTGTCCACCCTTACACCATTTGTTATGTCAAACCAATTACACTTAAAAGAACGACCTTGTTGAATCCATCATAATCTAGCTCAATTACCTCTTGGAGAAGTCCATAGTAGTCTTGTGGTGTGTCATTTCCATCCCACTCCCCTTTAATGCAAACACCGCTACTATTTGTTGACTTGTTTTGCCCATATGCTTCCGTGTGAAATCGAAAGCCGTTAACTTCATATCCACCGTAGCATTTCACTTGTTTTTGTGGCATGAGTGCAGCCTTTCGGATGTAGAGGTCGCAATCACGATCGGATAGTACCTTCTTCCGTAGCCAATTTGCGAACCTATCTTCACGAACTTTGTCCAATTGCTGTGCCGATCTGGCTTGTCCAGAGTTTAGCATGCATGCATCAAACTCTCTACACATTCAAACATGTCAAAATACAAGAGATTAAGGTTGTGTTTAGAATAGGTACTTTTGAAATCATCAAAATAAACATGTCATAAGATTGTACCCTAGAAATTTATTTTTTATTTCTGGACAATTGAGGATGACATATGTGTGTGCAGCTTTAAATTCCTTCTCATCGAGAGTCCTTCGGTCCGACCGTGTCCAAAAACGTCCCGCATTATCAAATATCGATAGGCGTCTCCGCGGAGTGTTACTCGTTCCAACCCCTTGTTGCTTAGTTTTAGAATTCTCCGCAAAATAACGAGTGCAAAATGAACCAATTTCTTTAACAATTGTTGCCTCGATGATTGAACCCTCGACACGCGCCTTGTTCGTGACCTTCTTCCTCTGTTCTTTGTTTCGTCTGTAACAATTACAAGTGTTTAGATATGGAAGCAATAAGTGAATCACAAAGAAAGAGATTAAGAAAACACATACCTTTCACATGCATACATCCATCGAGCCCCTACCGGTCCACCCAATCTAGCCTCTTCACACACATGGACCACAAGATGCTCCATAGAATCGAAAAATGCCGGAGGGAATATCTTTTCCATTTTGCACATTGTGACCGCAATATCCTTTTCTAATTGATCGATACGGGATGGATCAAGCTCCTTGGCACAAACCTCTCTAAAGAAGCTTGAAATCTCGCACAAAACATCCCATACGTAATCAGGGACAAAGTCTCGAAATGCAACCGGAAGAAGTCGCTCCATGAACACATGCAAATCATGGCTTTTTAGCCCATTTAATGTGTTTGTTTTGAGGTTTACACATCTTGACCAACTCAATGCGTATCCATCGGGGAACTTGACATTCTTCTTGAGCCAAATTAAAACCTTCCTCTTATTTTGTGGAGAGAGTGTGAAGGGAGCCTTTGGTTTTTGCATTTTTCCGGGATGATCCGGGTACGGTATTAGATTCTGAATGGAACGATTGCAAAGAAGAGCCAAATCTTTCCGCGCCTTTTCATTATCCTTGTTTTTGGCCCCCATGCCTAGAACTGTGTAAATCAAATTTTCCGCGAAATTCTTCTCCACATGCATCATGTCAATGTTGTGTTGCAACAAATTGTCTTTCCAATACGGCAAGCTCCAAAAAATACTCTTCTTTGTCCAATGGTGGGTGACACCATAACCTGGAAACTGGTCAAGGCCAATCTGTTTACCCCATTTCATCCTCCCTAGTTTATTTACCATCGCTAGCCGCTCCTCTCCCGTTATTTTTCGTGGTGGTCGATCAAAATCTACCATACCTTTTTGAAAATTATTCTTATCGCGACGAAATGGGTGATCTAGAGGCAATAAGCATCTATGACAACCCCACCATGTAAATTTCCCACCATACTTTAGTCGGAATGCCTTTGTTGCACCCAAGCAATGAAAACATGCTAATCGGCCTTTAGTACCCCACCCACTTAGCATCTCCAACGCGGGGTAATCGTTTATCGACCAAAGAAGTGTTGCTTTCATTGTGAAATTCTCTTGTTTAGACACATCCCATGTAACCGCTCCATCCTTCCACAATTTGTTCAATTCATCAATTAAAGGTTCAAGAACAATGTCAATGTCCCGACCCGGATGCTTAGGTCCCGGAATGACAAGCGCGAGAAACATGGTATCTTCTTTCATTATCATTCCGGGTGGTAGGTTATACGGAAAAACTAAAACCGGCCAACAAGAATATGGAGATGCATTTGAGGTGAATGGCATGAACCCATCCGTCGTTATCCCCAACCAAACATTTCTCACATCTTTAGCAAATGATGGATATTTCCGTGCGAAGTGCTTCCAAGCCTCACCATCTGCGGGGTGCACCATAATTCCGGGCTTCTCACGAAAACCTTCCTTATGCCATCTCATTTGGACCGCATTGAAGTGGGTCATGTACATCTTTTGCATTCTTGGGGTGATAGATAGATAACGGAGTATCTTTTGTGCAACCGGTTTGGCATTCGTATTTGATCCCATTGGCTTATATCTCGGTGTATGATATACATCACAACTTGTCTTGTCCTCTCTATCCTTATAGTAGAGCATACAAAAGTTTGGGCATACGTCTATATTCTTATGCTCCATGCCGAGCGGCTCGACCAATCGATTGGCTTGATAGAAGTTTTTCGGCATTTTTCCACTAGGGGGAAGCACGCTTTTGATAAGACTCATCATCCCATCAAAGCATTTTTGGCTCAATTGATGTTCCGACTTCAATGCGAGTGCTTGTGTAACGGCCGATAAGATTGTGTGTGATTTGCATTTCAATTGGCCCGTCATGTTCTCTTCCCAAAGCGGTGTATCCGATGCGGCCATCATGTCGAAGAATCTTTTGGCCATTCCGGTAGGTGTATCCTCCTCCCAATTGAAATCTTGCCCAGCGGCTGCCCTTACCATATTCGCTCCCACTTGATAATTGTCATTGATCAAATCTGATGGTGGATGGTGCGGGTCATGTTGAGATGTCTCCTCACGTTCCTCTCCGTGTGCGTGCCAAATTTCATATCCGGGACGAAAGCCGGATTGGTAAAGATGCATTCTCACGGTTTGCAATTCTTTGGTGTTGAGGTTTTCACATTTCATACATGGACATAAGATACATTCCTTGCCATTGAGGAGAGTCACAACCGAGGGGTCGGATTTCGCTAAATCAACAAATTCTTTCACACCCTTTATGAACTCGGGTAGTAGCTTTCCATTGACATTTAGTCGATTATACATCCATCTACGATCCGTTGCCATTTAACTATTCAATTGTTGGACAAGAGGTATGAGTTAGCAAATAATTTGACTACATTTGAAATATGGACAAATTATGGTAATAGTTTAATTTGGAGTATGTACAATAACAAATAATTGAAATAAATTAGCAAACATCAATTTTTTACTGTGAATAATAGAAATAGGGTATAGGTTTTGATAAATGTAGGACAAATTAACAAATCCCGGGACCGGTGTCAAATAATGACGTACTCACTCTCTAAAAACGATTTGATATACAATGCCATTACAAGGAAAAAAACGAGCTCAAAAGAGTACTTACCTCACTCTCTAACCTCCAACGAACTGCAACTCCCTTCTATGGTTCAGCGGATTAGAAAGACTCCAAGGGGTTTTCTCTGATCTTGGAATCTTGCGGCCAAATCACTAGCTAAAGACACGCTTTTTGGTTGGCTTTTTTGGCGGAGACACTATGACCTATTTTGCGGAGAGACCAAGTGTAAAAACGATTGATTAGAACAATGAAAACGACCTTTTGGGGTAAAATTACAGAGAGCAATTATTTTTTATATCGGACTGCCGATGTAAATGATAGTACATCCTTTTGGGGAAAAATTTGTTTTCTTGGCGTACCCCCAGTGTACGCATCATATTAAACTGCACCCTATGTAAATCCCTTCTCAGACATACACAATAAAAGAAAATGAAGACATGGAAAAGTTAAGAGCACATAGTTTTGACATAAGGCTCACATCCTACTTACTGTCTTCACATCCTACTTAGAAATTAATTAACATAGTTTGACAAATCACTATACGGCATCCAATACATCACAGTAAACACATCACATCCTACTTAATATTATTACAAATTACTGCTTCAATCTTGATCATGTGACTGCAGTGGATCGTCTCCCCCTCCCCCCCCCCCCCCCCCCCCCCGCTGGCTCCCCCACCATCATTTCCCTTTGATGACCCCCCCTAAAAAGCAAGGAGAAAATGTTTGTTAACAATGATTCAAACATACTTAGTTGTTTTCATAAATGAGGCAGGATTGAGGTCAGGAACTTACGTGAAAAGTTGTAAGAGGCGCTCCAGTCCGCTTGAAGAGCTCTGCAAATAATTTTTTGTTTTGTTCCTCCTTCTTCTTAAACTCCTCACGGTCTGCATTGTGTCGGGCCTCTTGGGCAGCAATGTCAGCCAATAACCTCCTTCGTTCAGCTGCCACCTGAGACTTAATCATCACTACCACCTGAGACTTGGTGAATGTTGTACTCTCATCTTCAGCCGAGGTGGCAGTGCTCTTGGCATGATCCGACAATGTAGCATCCTCTTTAGCCAATTCTTTGTTCCCTTTGCATGTTCTCGACCGGTGTCCAAAGCCGAACAAGCGGCCTTTAGCATCCTCTCCATCAACGGCAATATCCCATAGATCCTCGTCAGACATACATGCATTGTAATTTTCTTTCAAATCCTCATATAGAGCCTGCATTTGACAAATAAGAATTCTAGTTTTAGTAATCACTTTTTGGGAATGAATTGGTTCAGGTCAGAGTGTAAGGGTACCGGGGATTTATAACAAAAGGGATAAAAGTAGGTTACCATTTTTTCTTCTGCCTTCTTGTTTACGTACACCTTTCCAGCGTGCGTTTCCTTCATGTGAATACGATCGAAAACCTCCTTCAGAGTGACAGACGATCCCTTCTCAGATTCCTGCAGTTACAACATTTGTTAATGAGTTTTAAGTAATTAATAAACATAAAATTTGTCAATGGAAACCTACAAAATATAAAATAAAAGGTACCATCTTGCACTTGTGACGAAACAGTGACCTGGAACCACCCAGGTGATGGATGACCGACCCATCCTTTGTTTTGTTATTCCGGTTGGTGGATGACATTTTATCCCATTTATCCTTCGACCAAATAAGACACAACCCCTTCCAGTGTTGCGGATTCTTGCACCACTGAGGCGGGAAGTCTCTCCACAGTAACTTGTCCTCTGTGTATTTCTTTGTGTACTTGCCTCTCAGTACTACCAACTCACGACTGTATGCATCTGCTGCAATTGTCTCAAAGACTTGCAGACAGCGTTTCACGCTTTCCCCCTCCCCCCAAGAATAACTCTGCAAGAATTTTTTGAGTATTTCCAGCCTCGCCTTAACGGGAAACATATTGTAAGTCCTATATGGACCCGGCATATTCTCCAAAGTTAGGACCCTTATCGTGGCAACCACCCTTGTGCAAAGAGGAAGGGATGTGAACTCCGCATCACCGACAACAAACAATTGAGGTCTACTGCCAAAATGTGATGGTTTACGACCCTTGGCCATACCTCGGCCCCGCCTCACATCAGACTTCTGCCCCCTTACCCTCCTTCTTTTCACCTGGCCCTCAGCCCCTGTGGCATTCTCATCGTCGAGTTCCCTTCCCGAGGCATCCAGTGCTTCCTCACAGTCACGAAGTGCAATGCGTTTGCACCCTCTCTTACCACCATCGTCATCCACGACTGCTGGATGCGTGCTATCCTCCTCTGAATCAGCTGTGTCTTCCTCGTACTCTGACTCTCCCTGCTGAGTGGCATCAGACTCGGGCCAATCATCCCATTTGGGATCACCGGCCTCCGGCTGTAGCGGTGAATTGGGGACTGAATTGGGGGTTTCTGACAATGAAAAACATATTAAGAAATATAAATTCTGACTTTCATCCAAAGGAAACCAGTAGGGAAAGAAACCTCAATTATGTAACTTAGCAGGTTTTATTTTTCTAGATTGTATCAAATTGTGAGATATAGGAAGGGTTCAAGTGAACTTTCTTATTGGAGGATGGATACGCACAATGATTTAACTCATATTTGGGGCAATAGACATGACAACTCAATTACAAAAACAAAGCAAAATTTATTAAAATGTACCTTTGCTCGATGAGTCAGATGTTGATGAGCCACGGCCTCTTTCGGTCATGTCATGTTGTTGAACCACCGAGTTGGGGGTGCCCGACTTGGGGGGTGTTCCTACAATCAAAATGAAAGCCCATTAGAACATTCATCTTTATTCTAACATTTTCAATCTATCTATCCTTCTCATCTTTATTCTAACATTCTAAAACTATCTATCAATCATTAACTATTCCTTAATAAACATTAAGGCTTGTAGAGTTGGTCATCTTAAATTAATGTTCTCTTTTTCTCAACCTAGCTCTATCCAGTGCACACTCAAGAGCGAATTGCTATTAGTCTATTACTAATCTGATTAGAGCATGAATTTGTAGACAAGAAAAAGTTGATAAAATGAAATGAAAATGGCCTCAAGGATTAAAAAGATATTTCCTAGTAAACTATTTATTATTATTGTTTTTTGGTGGCATTAGTTCTCTTTTGATGTCTGAAATCTAATTAAAGGCTAAAGTGCCGCCAAAAGATACATCAGAACTCGAAAATTATGAAAATCAAAACAAGAATAAGAAAATTGTGATATATATATTTAAGGATAAAAGCATGGTTTTATATTTTTTACCATTATAAGAAACCCTTTTTTTTTTTTGTGACGCGAACCGACTTTTTTTGTGATATCTTGTATTGTTTTTTCCTTGTATAATTATTGCAAACTGTAGGTTGTAAACAATTAAACAATGGAATATAATGAATGGTAAAATAAATCATCAATTCCAGCATCAATTCCAGCATCAATTAAACAATGAAATATAATGAACGGTACCTTGGTCAGCTTGTGACGGATCCGGCTTGTTGAACCTCGATGAGCGGCGGGTGGGGCTGCACGTGCTCGACCTGCTGCGTTTGGCTCGGCCTCTGACTGTGTTAGGCGGTGGGTCAGCAGGTTGGGAATCCTCTGACGGTGGAGGTGGCAAGTCATGGGCAACAGGCAGTGGATTATGCAGAGGCACAGTTGATTCAGGTTGCTTGGGGGGTTCTGACTTAGAGGGTGCTGACATGGAGGGTGCTGACATGGAGGGGTCTGGCTCTACCTCTTGCTGAAGTATTGGAGGTGGCACATCGCGTTGCACAGTTTCTGCTGCGACAGAGGGCTCAACCGGGGGTCCTACAACCAAATTGGAGACCACTATTATAGCTTCAGTGGTATTACCCTATATCTTTTTATCATCTAAATTGAAGAATAGATACATAATTATACACAATAAAACTGCACCCTATGGTTTGGACTTGTACTGTTCTGACTTGTACTGTTCACTATTTCTATTAATGCCTAAGTGCGAATTAATTATCTTCTTCTTTATTGATAATATAAGCAAAGACTGCATTTAATTATCAAGGGTAAAACTGGTATCAAGACAAAAACAGATTCTTCAGCACTTAATATAGTGTTTTCAGACCTGAAAATAGCATCGCCCTTACAAAATAATCCTTGCTTAGTAGCTTAGTTTGTCAAGAATTCTAAAATTACAGCTCTAAAATGTATAAGACGGTACCTTGGTCAGCTTGTGACGGATCTGGCTTGTTGAACCTCGATGAGCGGCGAATGGGGCTGCACGTGCTCGACCTGCTGCGTTTGGCTCGGCCTCTGACTGTCTTGTCAAGTTGCTGTGCCGGTGGTGGATTAGGCATTGGCACAGCTGCTGGGGTCTCGGGTGTGTTTTGCGGTGGGTCAGCAGGACCCGAATCCTCTGACGGTGGTGGCATGGAGGGCTTGGGGGGTTCTGACTTGGGGGGTTCTGACATGGAGGGCATGGAGGGCATGGAGGGTGGTGGCATGGAGGGCATGGAGGGTGCTGACATGGGTGGTGGCATGGAGGGCTCGGGTGGCGGTGGGTCAGCAGGCATTGGCACAGTTGCTTCAGGTTGCTTGGGGGGTTCTGACTTAGAGGGTGCTGGCATGGAGGGCTCAACCGGGGTTCCTACAATCAAATTGGAGACCACTATTATAGCTTCAGTTGTATTACCCTATATCTTTTTATCATCTAAATTGAAGAATAGATACATAATCCCAAAATACAATTTATTTAAGGGGGGAATTTCATGTATACCCCTCAAAAACTTAGAAATTACGTATTTCCCCCTCTAAAATTCATAATATCATATTTACCCTTCTAAACTTTAAAAACTCACATATTTACCCATTTTAATGCTGCACGTGCTCAACCTGCTGCGTTTGGCTCGGCCTCTGACTGTCTTGTCAGGTTGCTGTTATAACACCCGGTAATATATATATTTTTTTTCTTTAATTATTTTAGGACTTATTTGTGAATTCAAAATATCTGAGGCTTCAATTGGTAAATATTCAACATAAAAAAAAATGCCAACGTGGCACTCCTTTGCCACGCGGCTCATTGCATGTAAAATCCCCGACCTCCTTATTCCTTTCATTTGATCCGTAACTCTCTCCTTTAATTAATTCATGAGATGAAAATAAAAATGAAAGCCATAACCGAAAAGAAGAAATGAGAGAGAGAAAAAGAGAAAGAAATATATTTTGATAAATTTTCTGATTCGATTGTATGTCCGATTGAAATTCTGACTATGTCGCGTTGCTTCTGAACATTCATTGCAATTCGAATTGGATTTCTAGATTGATCGCTATCAGGTAACCGGACTTCTCTATAATCTGTGTTTTCGTTTTGTTTGGTTGAATTGGATATTTGAATTGGATATTGGATTATGAGGCATATTTTAACGGGATAGCGGGTCTGAGGTTCGAATTTGATTGTGAACTGATGATAATGTGTTTTGAGAATGTGGGAATGGTCTGTGTGACAGACATTCCAAATACTGTGTGACTTGTTTTACTGATAACCTAGACCGTCGTGCTATCGCCAGTTAAATATGCAGGCATAATTTGATTTGAATTTGTGTGGATTAATCCAGTCTGTTTGAATGGTTGTTTAATTAAGCCAATTATAGAGAAGCTGCGTCGTTAAATAAACGGTTACTGAGCTTTGTAGCTTATTCCGTATTGTTTCTTTGTGTTTTTGTTTGCGACGTAGGTTGACGGGACGAAGGATGGATGCGAGGGTGCCTCTCTTGTCGCGTGCCCCGGCTCGGCGGCGGGGTCGTGACAATTTTGGTATCAGAGCATTCGTTCCTCGGACTGTGTTTGGGTCCATGTTTCGTTTGTTATCTGTGATATGCTTGAATTGATTATAATTTATCTGAAATTAGTTGGACAAGTATTTGACTTATATTTGTTAGTCCCAAATTGAAATATGATACTTTGAAATTTTCATTCTTAACGTTTTGAAAGTCTGATCCATCTGAAAATATGATCCATCTGTAATCTGATTGATTAGTATGATTCATAAAATCTATCATTTGAGATATCATTTGATTATGATCCGATTTATCTGTCTAATATGATTCTATGTAATCAATGAATTTAAATATAACTGAATTTAGTGACAAGTTAATTTGTTCAAGTTGATGATCTCCTCCAATTGATTTGTATCTTATAAATTTGATTTAATTCTCGTCTGTTATGTCCCGATTGGTTTGAGTATTATTTGTTTGAATTTTGAGGACAAAATTCTTTTAAGGAGGGAGAATTTATAACACCCGGTAATATATATATTTTTTCTTTAATTATTTTAGGACTTATTTGTGAATTCAAAATATCTGAGGCTTCAATTGGTAAATATTCAACATAAAAAAAATGCCAACGTGGCACTCCTTTGCCACGCGGCTCATTGCATGTAAAATCCCCGACCTCCTTATTCCTTTCATTTGATCCGTAACTCTCTCCTTTAATTAATTCATGAGATGAAAATAAAAATGAAAGCCATAACCGAAAAGAAGAAATGAGAGAGAGAAAAAGAGAAAGAAATATATTTTGATAAATTTTCTGATTCGATTGTATGTCCGATTGAAATTCTGACTATGTCGCGTTGCTTCTGAACATTCATTGCAATTCGAATTGGATTTCTAGATTGATCGCTATCAGGTAACCGGACTTCTCTATAATCTGTGTTTTCGTTTTGTTTGGTTGAATTGGATATTTGAATTGGATATTGGATTATGAGGCATATTTAACGGGATAGCGGGTCTGAGGTTCGAATTTGATTGTGAACTGATGAGATCGTGTGTACTGTGAATGTGAGAATGGTCTGTGAGAGACATTCCAAATACTGTGTGACTTGTTTTACTGATAACCTAGACCGACGTGCTATCGTCGTTAAATATGCAGGCATAATTTGATTTGAATTTGTGTGGATTAATCCAGTCTGTTTGAATGGTTGTTTAATTAAGCCAATTATAGAGAAGCTGCGTCGTTAAATAACCGGTTACTGAGCTTTGTAGCTTATTCCGTATTGTTTCTTTGTGTTTTTGTTTGCGACGTAGGTTGACGGAACGAAGGATGGATGCGAGGGTGCCTCTCTTATCGCGTGCCCCGGCTCGGCGGCGGGGTCGTGACAGCTGTGCCGGTGGTGGATTAGGCATTGGCACAGCTGCTGGGGTCTCGGGTGTGTTAGGCGGTGGCAACTTGGGTTGGGGATCCTCTGACGGTGGAGGTGGTGGTGGCACATCTGCTTGGGTTTTGTCGGATTTATTGAGCCTTGAACTTTTTCGGCGATATGAAATCGTGTAATTATTGTCAGCCATGTATTCTGTGATTAATAAGAATTTAGTGTGTTAACTATAAGCAACAAAAGTGTAATTGAAATATATGTACTCTATTGAAATCAAGAAATTAGTGAAATCATGTAATTATTGTCAGCCATTTATTCCACCACTGAAATCATATAAATACAACAAATGAAAAATGAGTAGAACACTTTTCCAATTTTAAATCTTTTTCTTCCACCACTGTACTGGAATGCATGGCAAATACTAATCATCCTAATATAGCAAACCCTAAACCCTAAAATTCAGGAAATTCAGGAACTAATTTATTAGCAAACCCCTAAACACCTGAACCTTGCTGGGATCTTGAACTAATTTAGCAAACCCCTAAACCCTAAAATTAAAAAAAAAATCAGGAACTTCACAAATAACTAAACCCTAAAATTCACCACAGATTTCGGGTGGGGGTGGGGGGTGAGGGTTGGGGTTTGTTAGATCTATGGTACTTACCACTTGACGGCCGATCCCTCCTCCGATATCAGATCGATCGACACTACAAAGACTTGGGTAACTCCGATAGGCGACGGCGATGGCGAGGGAGACCTTTGAAGATGCTACTTGGGTAAACTCCGATAGGCGACGGCGCGACTTGGGTAAACTCCGATAGGCGACGGCGACGGCGAGGGAGACCTTTGAAGACGCGACTTGGGTAAACTCCGATAGGCGACGGCAACTCAGCGAGGGAGACCTTTGAAGACGAAAGGTTTGTGGGAGAGCAACGGCCAGAGTTTTTGAGAGAGAGGAAGGGCTTACTGTGATGGAGTGGGATTTCAAAAAAATACGCTAAGTCCTGAAGTATTCTCGTGAGCACTAAGTGGGCAGAAGCTCTTTTCATGCACTCTGCGGTAGCGGAATCTAAAGTACTATATCGAGACCGTTCGATTAGGCTCTGACGCGAATTATGATGGATAATGTGTATCAAGAAAGGCCCGATCAGAACGGAAATATTCTATTACCTTAGAGAAAGACGTGCTGCATTTACTTGGGAGACCTACCCACTCGGTGCTCTTTAGCATCAGGTACCGTATACTTAAGTTTCAATCGGAACGGTTTGCTCAAATCCTAGCACGATCATTGAAGCACCATATGCAACGTCTAGGGTCAGATTTAATAGTATATGTTGCGTTATTGCAGAGTGTATTCACCCTATACCAATATACAATTTCAAATCATTATATCACGTCCATTTATCGCCAATCGGACGGCACAAGAGTTGCAGCTGTGATGAATATGTACTGGAATGTACATAAACTATTTTGAAAAAATACGAAAATGCCTTTTTTTGGTTTTATTACAACACATCTGGCCAAATAATAATTAATAACATAATTTTATAGACTTTCATATTTTTTTAACCCCTTCAAATGTTAAAAACAAAATTGGACCGTCCATTTTGTCTCCAATTTTGAACGGTCGATCTGCGATGAAATGACTCAAAATTTATTTTAAAATGATCAAGAGTTAACATATAACCTAGTTAGCACAAAATATAATAAGTTATGTTGTATATTGGTTTCGATCCACCGCAAAGTATTTATAGCCATTTGATGCTTCGATGTTCTGTCGAGTGGATGGAGGGGTGAATAAAACCTTTACTTGATGAAACTTTCCCGCAAGACATTAAATACAGTGTTCTTCGATTCCAACGGTTCCGATCGATCTCTGGGACCATTATTTTATTACATATTCATTTCCCCTTCCATCAAGAGTGTATGTTTCATATTGATACATAGAAGATGTCATCATATATATGCAACTCACATTTAATTGCAATACTAAATTTTAGGTATAAAATCATCTTACTATGAAATAAATTACAACATTGTTATTCATTATTGTATAACTATTATTATTATTATTATTATTAATATTATTTTCATTATTTCTTTAATTATAACATTGACATTAATTCTCACTAAATACATAAAATACTAATCATATACTATTATGCATCAAGAAACAAGGAAATACAATAATAATTTTTTAATTAAATCTACACATTCAACTTAAAAATAACAAACAAAATTATTAAATTTCTGAAATAAAATATACAATGACTTATATTAATGACCTACAAGTATTCATCATATTAATCACAAATTAAATATATATTTTCAGAACAAGTTGCTGTGTACTTAACCCATTCAACAAGGATTTTGAATGAAACTTCAAAGAGAGCTACTTCATCTACTAGAAGCGCAAATCTGACTCAATCCAAAGGAGACCGACTACTCTGCGCGTAGCCATTACCACTCTGTATGTAATCCAACTTAGGCGCTACACTGAAATTTCATTTCCCCCCATTCTCAATTTTGGGCGCCCGCTCACGTAGTCACGCACCTTGAGTTTCCGATCTCTATGATATCTGATACCTTGAGTTTCCGATCAACAAAAATCTCAACCGTTCATACACAATTTGCAATAATCTCAAATTTGGAACGCTATCTAGGATCAGGACACGATGGTTGCACAAATAATGGTGTATCTCAGAGGATTAGTGCCACAGGGTTATTTTGCTCCTTTACCACATCGATTTGGTCGAGAGAAAACATAACCAGCCGCCATTAACCTCCTCTCTTACCAAGAGAAAATTTCGCCTTTCACCATCTGAGAAAATTTCACAAATTTATGCAGCAAGGAAGTCTCACAATCTCTCTCACTTCCACTGCGCCCTAATCTGAGAAAGACATTAGGTACTGATCTCTCCTTAATTACTCAATATCTTCCTCTTATTTTCCTTTTGATTAGAGAATGTTGGAATTGAAGTAATGAAAGAACTATGTGCCAATCTGGGCATATATGTGTAAATTTAACCTAATTTGTTGGGATTTAAGCTAATTGTACAAGCAATTGGAATTTAGGCAAATTCTGTGACTGTGCAATGGTTGCTAATTTTGTACAATCAAATTTTTGTATTTCTCTTCAATGCAACTTTTTAGTTATTGGGAAACCTTTCAGCAAGACACATTATTAGGGAAGCTTTCAGGGCCAGTCTAATTTAACAAACCTAGATTTTATAATTATCATATTGGAATTGGTCTTAAGGTGTTTGATAAAATGCTCAAGTCAAAGTTTCCCTTCTGTTTTGGTCTAATTTCACTATTTATGCTTTGGTGTATGTATTACGTGTTTATGTAGAAAATTTTCTCATTTTTTTCTTCCACAGACCATACTTATGCCTTCAAGATAATACATGTTGAACTAGCTAGTTTGATGAAAATTTACTATTTAGACCTTAAATACAGTTCATATTTTTTCATTAACACTTCTTCTGGTTTATATAATACACATCAAAAGACTGATAGTCACCAAAAATTTTCAGCATGAATTTAAGTTATTGGGAAAGCTTCCTGTAGTTATTACATTGTAGTTACACATCAATAGGGACTAATTTATGTTATTGGGAAAGTTACTTGTTATTACACATCAACAGGGACTAATAATTAGTTTCATTTTTACCCTTTATTTTTATACAATTGTAGTTACTTATTTTCTATTGTTGGTAGTGACAATCAATAAGTAATTGTACTTCACATATAGTGAAAATTCCTTATTTAATTTTCCAATATGATTTAATTTTACCCTTTTTTCATATTTCTCATAGTTGTTACTTTAACACAATTGTGTAATTCATATTTAGATCAAACATCCAATTTGTAGATAACAGCTTCGTTTTCTCCTTTCCGGTAAAAGACAAATGGGTCGTCCCAAGAAATCTCAACTAACAAGGGCAAAAGCTACCAAATACGGCAAGGGGAAACGTAGTACAGCTCCTACACACTCGGTGCGTGGTGGCAGTTTGAATGATTCCCCGGAAGTTGAAATTACACCGTCTCAACCTCCAAAGAAGAAGGGACGAGGCGCTGGAGAGATAAGGCCGGTGAAAGAGCATATCGCTGACCGACCAGTGATATGGCGAGTTGGACCACACGAGTTCAGCTGTGCAAAAAGTGCAAATAAAATTACAGCAACAATCACTAGGCTTGCCCTAAAATACATGCCTGCACCATTTAGATCTTTTCACAGCTTCGATAAGACAATAAAGGACAAAGTGGAGAGGGACTTTTTGGTAACCTTTTTTTTTATATTCATGCTTACGGATCACATACTACTACATTAATTTATCGGCTTTTAACTTATTGTATATGGTGTAATTCTGGTACTGTGATGGAATTGGGTTAGGCATCCAAACAAAGCAACATACAGGAAATGAAAAGGTCAAAATAACAAAGGGATAGGTTCAATTTCTAAAGAAAGAACTATTGATTTCAAAATGGAGGGAGCATATAAGGGTGCTATATAAAGATCCCTTGACTGTCTGAAATAGGATTCCAATGTCTTGTCAGCAATCGTTCTTTATTTAGTAATAACCTTCCCAAATATGCTTGAAATATGGCTTTCTAAACAAGGTTCCCTTGGCTGTAATAAATAAGCCTACATCGTGGCCAAGGGCTGTCAGTAATAGGGTTTCTCATCAAATAATTACATTTTGAAGAGTAAAAAATTGGATGATGCTTTATAATCTTCTTGAATGTAGGAGAGATACACATACCACGAAGATGAAGATGTTGACTGCTGTCGTGCAGTACTCGATGCCATAGCAGCCAAAAGGTATTGTGAGGAGCTGGGTACAGCAAGGAGGAATCGTATTAAAAAATACAGGTGGGACATTGTTTCTTGGAAGACCGATGTGCCGCATTGGTCTGTAGTGCCCGAATTTTGGTGAGGTCTTTGTGATATCTGGTTCACAGAAGAGTGGCAAATGGTCAGTAAACGAAACCAGTTAAACCGCACCAGCTCTGGTGGTACGATCTCCCACTACGGCTGGATCAGCTAGTGCTCACCAACATTTGAGAAACTGGTATTCTGAACACTTACGCTCCAATATTATAATTATTTCAACATTAAACATTCATCTAACATTTAATTATCAAACTTGCTTTTCATCTACAGACTAAGCTGTTCAATGGGAGAAAGCCAACCATGGAGGACCTTTACATCCATATGCACTGTGCAAGAGAAAATGGCGTATCACCGGTTGTGGCTCAAATTAGTACGGCCAAGGAGGGTGTGGCTGAAGATAATGAAAACAGTGATGGTAATAGGGAAGTGGATCCAAGCTGCGAGGAGAGTACAATGGAGTTCGATATCAATACCTTGCAATTTACAAACACTGAAAAGGAAAATGTTTATGTAAGTTCAATTTACAAACACTGATTACCATTACAAATATAAAGGACTGGTAAGATGAAACATGTGGAAAGGGTAATTAAAAATGATGGAAGGGTAATTAAAGATGAAGGGTAAGGATGGAAGGGTAATTTAATATTAAGGGTAATTTAAGATGAAAGGTACATGTACAAAATTATTTGCCTCAACCCATTTAGCATGTAATGCCCACAATCCACAAAATACAAATCCTTTTCCAATTGGATTATTTTCGGCATTCCTCATATAAGAGCTTGATACTGGTCACTACAGTAGGCTTAAGGCACTGTCAATTTTATGTTAACTTAACAAATTCATTGCCATCTCATTTTCACAACATAAGTCTCGTGCCTCTTAGACATCTGCCTCTATATATAAAATTTCTCTTTCTCAATTTTCACTTTAATACATCTTTATCATCTGTTCCAACTAATAGATGAAGGTTAAGGCAATGAAGGCTGATCAGGCCAATGCGGAATTGGACGAGAGCGCCTTATTTCTGACAGCCCTTGGCGGACCAAAACATGGCCGCGTTGTAGGCTTTGGAAGCATGATAGCACCAATCAAAACAGCAAACAACCGAGACAGGCAGAACAACACCTCTTCTGTATCCGGGTTGACAAATTGTGGGCAGCAGGAAATCTTCACTAGGTCAGAAATGAATGCGATGATGGAAGAACGTGATCGTCATATCGCCGAGGAGCGTGCTCAGATGAAAAGGGATCAAGCACAGAACCTATTAATGTTCGCCCAATTGTACAAGACGATTGGGATCCAACAGCTTCCTTCACAGGTATGTCTTTACAGATTAGTGGCGAATATGGGTTCTTTCAAAACATCCGACTCCTTTTGTAACATGGAAATAATGGCACATATTAGATTGCACTTTTTATAACAACAGCCTTTTAGAACAACTAATTACCTGTATTTTCACATTTTCTAACTTATGCACCAGCTACCACTTATGAACCAACAGCTGATGGTATAGTAGGAAATATGGGTTAGGTGCATGGTCCCACCTCTCAACTGATGGTAGTCACAGCTACCAACTTCAGAAAAAAAATCGAAGTGATTTTAATGTTACAAATCTGACAGGATGATCTCACATCTCAACCATCTCAAGAAGTACCCTCACACCTGGAAATGGAATTCAACCAGGTAAGTACCTTTACAATGTTGGTTGAACAATGCACTTATTTAAGTTATTTTGTGGCATCAACTGCATCATTTGAAAAACAAGCTCAATGTAACTTGGTCCCCTTAATTGGTAATAGTACTGTATGATAAATAATAATAAGTTGTTCAGAGGCTTCAACTGCATAAATAATTGTTATAACAATAACATGTTCTAATATAACAATTTGATATACATAGGATGCTGCTGGTTCCATACAACCAAATCAGGGGCCTTTCCAAGCATTGCTGAGTTCTCGGAATGTACAAGAAATTGCCGGACATGATGCCGCAATGTCCGATTGGTTGGCCAATCAACCTTCAACATGAAGCAGGGAGGTCTAGTGTGGTTGGCAACATTAAGGGTAAAGTATTTTGGTAATATTTTGGGTATATTTTGCTATCTCAGTGGGGGTTTGTTTTATTTTGTTAATGCTTGAAAGGTGGGTATATTTTGGTTATATATAGAAGTTACTCTTCTTATCTTCTTATCTTGGTAATTGTTTGAATGGTGTTGTTTTAGTGTCTTTATAATATTGGAAAAATGTATGATGATTATAGTCTGTTGGTTATATATTGAAGTTAATTACTCTTCTTATCTTGTTAGTTGTTTTCTATGTATGTACTCTTCTAGGTTTTTTATGTAAATCTTGTTCAATGGTAATCTGGGAATTGGTAAATAGTACTGGGTTGGTACCAAATTGGTACAGGGAGGGAGGATTGTAAAATTCGATTATGCTTTATTGCCTCCAAGTAACTCATTTTAGACGTCGCACTATCCACGCAAATATCGGTAATTTATGTGCATGCAAAAAGTGCAAATCATATCCTTGCAAATAGTCTGCCATGTAATAACTACATATTCTTCTAATAACGAAATCATCTTCCCATGCAAATAAACATATGGGGCCCACGTTAACTAGCCTTGCAAATAATCAAGTTTGTTGCCTTGCAAATAGTCAAGTTAACTAGCCTTGCAAATAGTCACGTTATTTATCCTTGCAAATAGTCAAGTAGGTCCCACGTTATCTCTCCTTGCAAATAGTCTAGTGGGTCCCGCGTTCCCTTGCCTTGCAAATACTATGGTGGGACCCATGTCCGCTTCCCTTGCAAATAGTATGATGGGACCCGCACTCTCTTCCCTTGCAAATACTCCAAACTGGGTCAACTCTCGAAGTAGTTGCATGGCTAGTTATTGCATGCTAAGCGTCATGTAACAGACTTTTTGCATGGCTGTCCTTGTAAATACTGATTATTTGTCTGGAGGGTATTTGCATGGTTCCACTTGCATGTCTAAGGCCATGTAACAAGCCATTTCGGGGCTTGTTACATGCCTAAGGCCATGCAACAAGCCATTTTCTTTGTCATGCAATAAAAGATTATTCTAGTAGTGTCTGCAAGTGCATTTTTATATGGAAATTACGATGAACAATTTATGTGGAAAAGTAATAAAGACATGGACACATCTCCCTACTGTATTTTAAAGGAGAACGGAGTAGGTCCGATGCCCATCGGACCTACTTTTAGGTTCAACGAGCATGATGACCGTCTGATCTAATTTAAGATTTGTGCGCACGAAAATTAAAACAGACATGCACAAAGTTTAAAGCGTTTGACACAAATCTTGAAACAAATCGATGGTGATTAAACCCATCAAACCAAAGTAAGTCGGACCTACTCTCAATTGATTTTAAAGAGGATCGAAATTATACAACACTAATTAAGTCTTCATATCCAACCATATCCTCTAAAATATAATTTTATCCCGACAGACGCTCTCTCTCAACATGAGAAAATTCAAAGTAGAATCTTATCTATTTACAGGATAACATCAAAGATAATATAAAATATGCTATGCAAATCGCTGATCGTACGATGTTTGGGTAAGTTTACACATAAACAAGAAACCTTTTTATATATAAAAATAAATTATACAAGTAAAAAAAAGTGTCTTTTAAGCTCATTAAATTTTTGGGAGAAATTATCTTCAAAATGTATCATATTGGTTTTAAACAACGAATTCAAATTATTGGAAGCGAATTCAAATCATTGGAAAACGATATACTGTGTTTACATGCACAATTTATAAATTTTGGAATTGATTTAGTATAAAATAGAGAGGTAATATATATATATATATATATATATAGAGAGAGAGATGAGCTATATATGGTGAGACGTGGAGTAAAACAAGTTTGTACTCCACGTCATATTTTCATTTTGAAAATCCAAACAACCGATCCGAACCGTTCAACATATTCTAAATATTGAAATGTGCTTGGAGACTAAATTTTACATTTTTTTGAATTTTTTTACTATTTATTAAGCCACTTTGAAAATCGCTGATCCACTGTGAACAGTAAAAACCAGTAAAAATTTCTTGACCTCTGGATTAGCGATTTTCAAAGTGGCTTAATAAATAGTAAAAAAATTCCAAAAAATGTAAAATTTGGTCTCCAAGCACATTTCAATATAGAGAACATGTTGAGCAGTTCGGATCGGTTGTTTGGATTTTCAAAATGAAAATATAGTGCCATGGAGTAAAAACTTGGTTTTACTCCACGTCTCACCATAGCTCATCTATATATATATATATATAAATTAATTTTAATGTATTCGTTTTTCATCATTTTTTATAACTTGATTTTATACTAAATTAATTCAAAAATTAATAAATTTTGCATGAAAACATGTTACTAAAATCGATCGGTCTTAGTAATTTAAATTCATCATTTGAAGTCAATCCCATAAATTTTGGACTTAGAGAATTTTCTAGTTTTATTCAATTCCCGTTCTCCTTGTCAAGAAAACATAATTGAAGAGCCTAACAGGAATTTCCAAATGAGCACTGTAAAGTGGAATGTACAATTTTTTCTACAGAAAAAGAAAAAAGAGAAACAAGGGCTTGCTTTACAGTTACTTGATTTGGGCAACTCTCCAATTCGACAAAACCCATTTGACAGTCGTATAGGACAGTGTTGTAAATAACGGTGTGCAGTCGTCGGATGGATAAGGTACCGCTAAGTGATTAATCGGTATGCGGCCGATTAATCGGAATTATACGGACAATTTAACATTTTCATTAAATTTATGTATATATATCATAATTTATTAAATATAATTTATTTAACTCATTAAACTTATCAAATAAACTTAATTTAACTTAGTTTTATTATTATAACATGACACTACGCTTATTTCTTCTTAAGACATTAAGCTTATCAAATAAACTTAATTTAGCTTAATTTTATTATTATAACATGACACTACGCTTATTTCTTCTTAACACATAAGTATTTTACATGTGTAAGTAACATATTTATTTAATGAAAAGTAAAATTGAGAATTTAGCATTTTCAAAACATATTATTTGAAACAAATGAAACATTCCAATATAAAATTATTAAATTTAGTTTATGATAACAACTTAATTACATAAATGAACACGTCGTACTAATTGAAAAAATTACATCAGTAAGTAAGAGAAATATATGGTATATAAATAATAAAAGAATTAATCAATTTCAAAGTAAGTAAGAAGAAAAAATATATATAAAAATATTGGATGTATATCTATTATCCAAGCACAAATAAAACTACCATTTATAAACCTTATTATCACACACTATCAAAGGAAAAAAAAAAAACAATGTGAAAATAAATATTCATTGGAATAAACGGAAATAAACGGACGATTAAACGGTAAACAGCCAATTAATGAAAAAAAACGGAAACAAACGGGAACAAATGTCTCTGCTTTATTTTTTTCTTTTTTGACATATCATCATTCATCATTTGCCGTATGATTGTCTATAGCGTTCCATCAAATAGTCACCACTCTTTATGGGAGGAAACCTGCAATAAGTATTATAAAGTGAAAAAAATGCAACCAACCATAACTGTTAGGAGTTAAATGATGAATATACTGTATCAGAATTTGATTACTTAATTTGGCCTGTTTATTCAGGCTTCATACAATTTCTGTTGCCAGGGAAAAGGCTTGGTATTTAGCATGCAACTGTAGGTAATGACTTGGTACAATGCGTGACAGCACTGACAGGTCAGGTTATACTGTCACACTCGCATAATAGTAGCATTAGCAATCAATTTAGTATCAGAAAGCAATACAATACAGTTATGTCAGGTAATAAAATTGTCATGGTCAGGTGCGGCAGATGCATGTCTGGTAATAGAATTTTCTTTATTGTCCAGTATCCAAAACATCTTGATATATAATTTTTTATCTTTTTGTTTCTGAGGGCACAGAACTTGAAGTTGGATTGATCAACCTCATAATTTTGTTTAGGTTACAGTGAATAAATGATTATGTTCCAAGTGCTGGCACGAATCTCAAGATGGCTACATGGTGATTACAACTATATCACTATTAATTGCTTGACTTTGAATTTGTATGCATTTAAAAAAAAAATTCAATTTTAAGATTCACTTTATTTTTGGTCATTTAATTCGATAATATTAATTAGAATTTAGAAGTATACATAACTGTTTATTTTTAAATCTACGAAATCTGAAATTACTCAGTTGATATAAACAAAAGAATCCAAAGAACAAAAATACCATGATGAAGTTCTTTATTCAGCTATCACTCCACTTTGTTATAAGGATTGTGCGGTGCTTTATCGTTGACATTGTCTTTTTCTTATTTTATGTTTTATGTTTCTCTGTGTGTGTGTGTGAGAGAGAGAGAGAGAGAGAGACCTTGGAGGAGAAGTTTCGCTACAGCAGCTTTCCAAGCATTCCACCACACACTCGTAATTCGGGTCAAGAAAAAAAGCAGCCTGAAGTTAGGTTAAAACTTTGTCAGGAGAAACTTCAAGCAAAAAATACAAACTGATGGTAAGCTACATATAGTACCGCCGTTTTCATATTAGGTTAGCTTCCACTAACAGTTCAGCAAATACTTTCAAGTTGTCAGTTCCCACTGCAAAATTGCAAAATATCCTCTTTACACCGGATATCAAAAAGATCATCGATACCATCATCTCTTGATATTTCTTGTATTATACCCAAGCTGCCATTTCAATGTTTTGTAGGGGTAGCTATGAAATTTTTTTATTTCAAGAAACAACAGGACAAAATCAAGTCAAATAGAAAAAACTCACAGAGTAGCGTTCTTTCCCGACTGCTACAACTCGGTGCAGTGTCGACCTGTAAAAAAATAAAAAATTAATAAGACCTCCATAGGAAAAGGTAGTATGCATAACTTGAAAGGATACACGGATAATCACAGTGCAAGTACAAGGTTTTAGTGTATACAAAGTGACATAACTAACCTAAAAGTACAGTTGGTCCATCTCTCCATCAGATCCCCAATATTTACAATAAGTGCTCTGCAAAATAATACATTAAATTATTAACAGGAGAAAGTTTCTGAATGCACCAAGTGAAATTTCAGTACTGATTGGAATTAAGGTTGATCCAAACTTAACCAAGGTTTCCCAAAAGCCTAAGCGATGCTTGAACACAATAACATGGCCAATGACTAAATGAAGGTCTCTCAAAACTGGTATTATACCATACTACTAGCTCTTACCAGACATCAGACAACAGCTTAATGAAAATCAATCAAGAAAATACAATTAATAGAAGAGAGATAAAAATGTAGCGATAGGTTGTTGCAATTCAATACCAGACTGTACATACTGATACCAGCCATGATTTGTACCATGAAATTTATATGACAGCTTACCCCTCAACATGACGAACATCTTCCCACAGCTGGGGATACCTATCCTTTTCTCTACAAATCTGCATGTTTCCATTAAATAAAGTCAAACATAAGAATGTCTGAAGCATTAAAATTCTAAAATAAATTTCATATATATAAAAGTATATTACATTGAAAACACCACAACCAATATGAAATGTACAAATGATGAACTCTATACCCAAATGACACAGAAAAACAACATAATAAAAAACAACATAAAAAAGCAGGAGGAGCTGATTTCTTTGGTGGGCTACAGAATTTATAAGAAATAGAAAGAAACCATGTTTCCATTTAAATCAAGAAAGAAGTCCAACCTGTAAACCAGGTACACCATCTGTGACCAAAAGAGTGATCATACCAAAGTCAGAGTGAGCTGATGCCCCATAGTTACCCTTATCAGATTCAGAGATCTCACCTAAAAGGTTTTGGCAAGTCAACTTCAATTAATGGCCACAATAAGATAAAAAACACTCTGTGTTGTACATGATAATAATTTAAAGGTATTACCTGGGTAGTGTAGTAGACGAAGCATTGCCTTTGGAGGGTCCAAAGCACCTATTTTCGTGAAGTAATTTTCATCAAGGTTCAATGCAAGGGCAATCAAGGAAATTAATCTTGAACCAACATTCCTATGAAGAAAGGGAAACCATGGTTATCATACAATGCTACAAAATCTACAATAGCATCTGGATGCTTTAACAAATCTTGGGCTAACTGAAATATTCTAATTTTGGAAGGACTAAACAAGTGCTCTAAAGCACGGGTTTCAGCCATTTTTTAATGTTCTTTTAAAATATCCTCAGTTAAGAAATGAACATGTGCTAAAATGATCGATTAAATCATTGGAAATATTAAAATACTATGAAGGGTCCTGTATGAAATTGTCATAATAGTACAAGACTTGACTTAAACTATACTTGTTGAAACCGCTGATTTAATCACAACATATTGGAAACTTACATAGTTTTTTCATAATATGATTCCATTGTCTCTCTCCAAGCTGGCAGGCTTTCTATAACATAGTATGGAGGAAATTACAAATAGGTTAAAGAGTAAAGTGAAAATTCTTTACTATTAAGTCATAATTTGTAGCTTGTAATCTTAACAAACACTGAATCACTGACCAGGCAAACTACTTGCAATGTGTCTTCACTTTGATTAAAGAAGGTAATTCATAGTTGAAATAGGATTTTTTAAGAGAAAGGTCTTTTTCGGCCCCTCGAACTGTTGTGCTGGTTCAAATGGGTTGACTTTTTTTTTATTCATATGACCCCTTGAACTTTGGCTAAATCCAGCCTTTCCGTTATCAAAAGTTAATTGTTCCGTTATTTTGCTAACACTGGTCTTCCTGCCTTTGTCTTGCTCAAATGAAAAATTCATCGGGTCCACTCCAACTTTTCCAGGTTTCTTCTCCCGTGGTTTAATTGTCCCCTCCTTTTGCAAAATATAATTTGCATTACTAAAGAGTTTCAAGTACAGTTCTCAGAGAGATTATCATTTGGGGAAATAAAAGAAATGAACTATAACTATCATGCAAAGGATCGATCAAGAACAAGCAGTACACGCAAAATCCATCTTCTATGTTAGCTGTAGCTAGCTTATACATAGTTTCTTTTGCAATTTTGCTTTAACAACAAATTGCATCATTGGGAAAGGGTTTATTAGCTTCCGAGCTCCAAAAACCATTCAAAACAAAGCCTTTTGAGACAACTTTTTAGTTTCAATTAGATGAATCTCTTCTGAGTTTTGCTAAAAATTGGCAAAAAGTATATCACACTTCTCGAATTATGTACCAATTTGATTAGGATTTGCCGATTTGGCAATGGTAATCTGAATTATTTTAGTAATTACTAATTAGAGAAGAGTGCTCAGCCATACTAGGGCTTGTTAGCATCATGGAGGATTCTTCTCGTGCTCATCTATCCAGCTAATCAAGATTGCACAAGAGAAGAGATCAACCATAATTAGTTAATTAGAGAAGTTCGATCTAGTGACCTCCAAAAGGACAAAGCTCCTTTGGAATATAAACCCTAACTCGTTCGCTATTCCAGTTTTTGCAGTTTGAGATTTCCTTCTGCACCATTTCACCGCATCGTGCCACCATGAGGTAATATTGCTTTCAGTTATAGAAATTAATCAGCCAATTTGGTCTTGTTTGATTAGAGAGGAAGAAAGGAAAAGGAGACATGATTGGTTTTGCTATTTTTTTTTTCTAATTTACAGAAGAGTTTTGTTTGGGAGAGATAAAGTCACCAGAGCAGAGCAACACATCAGCATAATAACAATAGAGTTAACATTTAACTAACGGAACATTTGGATTTCAGCAAATTAATAAGTTCAGGGGACTGTTTGAATAAAGAAAAGTTCAAGAACTCATTTGAATCAAAGATATAGTTCAAGGGCCATGAAATACTAGAGTTGTGGTCAATAAAAATAGGCCAGTGGTGTTTCGTGGTTAATAATTAGAAAAGGGGATCATTTTATATTCTTGACAACTTATGCAGTTTTCTTATTTTTAAATAGATACATGGTGTTAGTAGGCGAGCCCAGAGCGATTTTACTCCAGACGAGCAAAACCATTCCTCAAAATTAATTTACCTTCTGACGGCCATTGATTTGGTGAATTTCTCTCTTTAATGGGACCGATATAGAAACCTTCCTTGAGATCACCTACAAAAACATTACCTGCTTAAGTAATGGCTTTTATTTCCACATCTAATTTGACATACTTTTTGGTATGATCTACTATCTAAATTGAAACTTTTCCTTCTGTCCATTGTTATCAGTTCACTAGGACCATTTTGAAAACATGTTTTTATTAGGTTTGGTCACTTTTGCTTAATTTTCCCTTACAATGCCATTACCAGCATTTACTTTGTTGGCTGGTAGTATAGCAAACGTGAGCAACTAAAAAAAGAAAAATGAATTTAAGTAAGCTTCCTTCTTTACTTGTCCTTTACTTTCCTTTCTGAAAGACTGATTAGAAAAAGGTTGTGTCATAAACCTTTAAATTTGGAAGAAAGATCATGAGTCTGAGCATAAGGAGGTGTATAACCACGATTGGTTTTGTCTTTCTCCAGTTTCATCTTCTCACTCAGAGGCAAATCAAATAACTTCTTGCTCTCTCTAAACATACTATTTACAACAAAATCGTTGATTCCATGGTTTAGGAGGTAGAAGAAACCATGCTCGACGCATGCCTGAGAAATTCGTAGTTAATTGAAGAAAGAAAGCAAAGAACAGACGAAAAGGAAAAGGAAGAAAAAATATAAGATGTACTTGGCGGATAGATTTGGCGGTAGCTGCCCGGTCTGTGCTGGAGAGATCAATGAGAGGGAGGTTAAGGCTTGGCGTCGCCATTTTCACAAACGCCTCCCTTCCCTTGCGCTTCGTTTTTAGGGTTATCCCTTATTCATCCATTCATAAGTTTATTTATATTTTATTTTCATAGTCAATGTTGTTACTTTTTAATTTTTTTTATGAATGTATGTACAGGTAAGAATGAGTGGGTCTATTGGTAATATAAACATGTGCAATACAAATCGCATATCGTATGATGTTTGAATATGTTTATACTTAAAAAAAGAAACTTCTTTTATATAAAATAAATCAATTATACAAGTAAAACTAGAGTGTATCATATTTGATAAGGCGAGTATGGGTATTTTTCGTTAGCTTATTGGGTATGGATATGGGTAAAAAATTTTTTTCGTTAACTAAATGAGTAAGGGTATGGGTTTCGTACCCGTTACCCTATAGGATTATAAAATCTAAAATTATTGATATTCAATTCAATTTCCAGTGCATCTAGATTTACTCTTCTATTTAAATGTCCTAAATTACGTCTTTCTATTCCAGCGCGCCAGGTTTATATCTTTGATATATTTTTCCTTCCCTCTTCGTTTTCTTGCCTTTTTACTCAATCGTAAGAATGAAATATAAATTCTGTAAGAATCTGGCTCACATAGTCACATTTCCACTTTAATCTTCACGGTGGCTATGACTCAATTTTGTTTTCAAATTAATTTCAAATTTTGCAATAAAAAATTATAATTAGTGAAAAAACAATTTAAATAGTTATCTTATGTAATAAGTAAAATATAATTTAAACAGAATGAGTTTTGATCTTTTATTCGTGAAATATAATAAAATTAATTATTATAAATTAATTTCAAATTTTGCAATAAAAAATTATATTAGTGAAAAAACAATTTAAATGGTTATCTTACGTAATGAGTATAATATAATTTGTAAAACATAATGAGTTTTGATCTTTTATTCTTAAAATATAATAAAATTAATTATTATATTACTCTTATTCGTTATTCACCCGCTACTATTTCGTTACCCGATAATATTAACGGGTAAGGATAGGGTAGGGTAAGGTTAATTTTTAATGGGTAAGGGTAGGGTATAGGTAAGAGCAATTTTAATGGGTATGAGTATGAAAATGTCTCCACCCAACCCGTACCGTACCCGTTGTCACCCCTACTCATACCAGCGTGTAATAGAGAGGATCCAGTTATATGTATAGGTAAGAATGAGTGGGTCTATTGGTAATATAAACATGTGCAGTACAAATCGCATATCGTATGATGTTTGAATATGTTTATACATCAAAAAGAAACTTTTTTATATAAAATAAATAAATTATACAAGTAAATGCCTTCAATCTCGGGCTGGCCCCGGGAAGGGGTCTGAGTCCTGAGCTGCTCTTGGGCCGCAGCCGTATTAAGGGCCCTGTTTTGCTATTAGCTCGGGTTGGCCCTTTGCAGGGTCCCAATCCTGAGTCATTTATGGGCCAAATTCGAGTTTATTAAGGGTCATAGGCACATGGACCTATCAGGTGTATTGATACAAGTAGTTTGATGTATAATTCATTTTTCTTTAAAAAAGTTTTAAAACTTTTGTTTACAAATTCTGTTCCATTATCCGATCTAAATATTTTTAGTTTGGCATTAAATTGATTTTCTATGAGACAAAAAAATTCTTTCAAGCTACTAAAAAATTTCATTTTTTGATTTGAGTAAATGTAACCAAGTGGTTCTTGAAAAATTATCGATAAAAATAACAAAATATTTGAATCCATTATATGACTCAATTAGGGCCGGTCCCCATACATCCGAATGAATTAAATCATGCATAGCTTCACTTTTGCT
This sequence comes from Carex parvula, assembly GCA_025461045.1. Taxonomy (NCBI): domain Eukaryota; kingdom Viridiplantae; phylum Streptophyta; class Magnoliopsida; order Poales; family Cyperaceae; genus Carex; species Carex parvula. Next base: position 229,902 of record JAJGRW010000801.1, read on the forward strand.
AATGGAATGAGAAAAAAGAAGTTTCGTTTGTTTTGCCAACTTACAAACTTCACAATTAGTACAATTTAAATTTTTACAATCCAAAATATAATTTAAAATCTTGTCGGAGGGATGCCCAAATCTTCTATGCCAAAGGCCAATATCAATGGATTTAGCAGAAGCACAAAAATAATTTTTTTTGAGTTCAAAAAATAGTGTTCATTGTCAAGAAATCATTCACCAATCTTTGTCCGGGTTTCTCGGTCCTAAATACAACAATTTTGCAAGAAAAATTACATCACAATCTAATTCTTGTGTTAATTTTTAAACCAAAAGTAAGTTTATAGGAAAAGTATCCAAATATAGCATGTTAAAGATTTTTTTGTTACAAAATATAGTTTCACCTATACCACTTATTTTAGCCTTCATACAATTAGCTACCAAGACAAATTGGTCAATTTTGGTCATGTCTAAATTTGTTAAAAGTGCTTGGTTGCCAAACATATGGTCCGTAGCTCCACTATCAATAATTATTTTATCTAACAAATTTAAATCTTTTGAGTGTGAAGAGATACCAGAAAAAGAATGATTTTGTTTGGCTAGCAACACGGACATCTGCTGAAATAGTGACTGCAATTGATCCGCTGCCTCAGCTGACCCGTTATCGCCTGACCCTGACCCGCTAGCGAAAAATCCAGCCCCAGACCCATTCGGACCCGGTTTATTAAAATGTGATTTGTGTCCGATCTATGTGGAGAACCCCCCACGTGTCTCTCTTCCTTTCTCTTTCTTTTTCTCTTCGTTCCAGCGGAGCTCTTCCCTTTCCAATGTTTCAGTTTTAGATGGGGATGAAGAAACCAACATTTCTCATGTGTATGCCCCTCTTTTTTACAGTGCGTGCATCTCTCAATTTCGTTGTGATTTGAGTGATTTTGAGAGCTAGGGTTTTGGCCAAAATTTGAGAAATTAGTTTTTTTGGCCCTCTTCGGTAGTGACTTGTGGACCACCCATGGCCTCTCTTCTTCTCTCTTCTTATTGGATCATGTTCTTGATTTGAGAGTATGACGGAAGTGGAATGGTATTCATGATTTGAGCTCGTACGGTCTCATAGCTAGGGTTTAATCCCGCAAGGTACTCGAATATGTCATCTTCTTCTTCTCATTTTTTTATTATGGTCAAGTCAGTGGTTGGCAACCGATACGATCGTAGCTCGTCTTTTTCTTTTGAAGAGCACCAAGGTACTCTATATGCTTTCTCGTGCTTTGCTTTTCTTGTTGGATTTCTTGTTTGAGTTGATAGATACGGGAGTAATTATTCTCTTGCCCGTACATGGCTTTCACGGTGTCATATAGTTCAAAAGCTGTGTCAAAGAGGAGAAAGAGATCCGAAATGGATGGCTCCATGGAATTCATGAGCCAAGTTATGATTTTGTCATTTTGGGTTTTTCATTTCTTGGCTGCCTTTTTTTCGGTTTCGGTCGGGAAATCAGGGTTTGTGACTTTGGGCTCTTTGTTTTCTTCTGTGATGTATTCTCACATCTCTCGACCGCTGAGCGCTCTAGATGCAGCCTTTACCCATGACAAATAATTCTTGTCATTGAGCAGAGTATTAGTGAGCTTGGAGGTATTATTGGTAGCCTCGTGTTGCCCCTCTTGAGCCATTTTGCTCTTTGTTGATTTTTCTGTTATTGTTTTTGCGGTCACTTGAACTTGGCGCTATGATACCATGTTATTTTTTGTAAAGAATTGCAAAGCTGAGGAGAAATAAAATTTTTGTATTCTTGAGTTGTATTGTTTACAGTTATGGATCCTCTATATATATTACTATCTTGTTTCAACAGTTAGAATTAGTGTACCAGTGGTACCTTTCCTAATTAATGTTCTATATAGCTATACCTATTACACTTTTGCCATTTTGTATATTTTTAAAGGTTTATGGTTGATAAATATTTTTTTAATTAATAGTTATATTTATTTGTAAAATCTAACTAAATATTAAGAACAATTTATTAAGAGTTGAATTATGGTGTTCCTAAGTTCACCAAGCATTTTAGTGAATTCAACTCTAAAATATATCGAATTAACTTCAAGTGACAAATCCGAATTGTTGAAACCCATCTACCTTACGAGTGATGCGTTTACATACAATTTTTTTAAATTTTCGAACTAATATTGTATAGAGTCAAATGGTCAAAAAACAATAAAAAAATAAATGCATTAAAATTAATTATGAACCTTCTAATTTTGACCGCTTGACTTTGTATTAAATTAATTCGAAAGTTTAAATTTTTTAAATGTAGACGCATCACTTCTAAGATAGATGAATTTCAATGGTTCAGATTTGTCAATTTGAAGTTAATCCGATAAATTTTAGAGTTGAGTTTACAGAAAAACTTAATATACTTAAGAACATCCTAGTTCTACTCATGTATTAACTATAATTTGGAAAATAAAGATGTTCGTTGGAGTGTTCCCCTAGCTCGGTTGAACTGAAGTAAATGAAATTTTATTTACAATCCGGCCTGAAATTTTTATTTATACCATAATAAAAAAGAAACCAAAACACTCTTATTGTGGGAGAATTTCACATCTACCCAGACCGCCAAGCCAGTCTGCATTCCATTCTTGGGGGACCTCCAAACCAATCTGCAGCCGCTCAAGAATGGAGCCGCAGATTGGCTTGGCGGCCCGGGTAGATATGGAATTCCCCATATTTTGAGGTGTCTTGGTTTTTTTTTTTTAAATGGTATAAATAAATTTTTTGGCATTCCGGCACATGAGATTGTCTTCGTAGAAAACACGTGTAACACATGGGCGGGTTCAACTCATGACCATTTAATTCTAGGGAGAATTTCATGTATACTCCTAAAATTTAAAAATTATTTATTTGTCCTGTGAAATTCATAATATCATATCTAGCCTTTCAAATTTGAAAAAAACTCACAAATTTATTCAATTATTGTCTTTCTTTAATAATATTCACTACAAAAAATTTATAAAGTACTCATTTTATTCTTTATTAAAAAACAATTAGAAATCAGACAACAAATAAATAAGACAATAGACCCTATTAGTTAAGAAAGCAAACAGTCGTAAAATATTAACTAAAAATAAAATATTATTCAACTGAAATTAAATTTAACTGAAATAGATGTAAAACATGTATACATCGTTATTCTCTTCAACGAGTTGAAAAATAAATAAAAGGAAAATTATTAACCCAACTAAATTAAAGTGAGGAGGTACAGGTGGCAAACTGCCATCGTTTGACGACTTCGGATCCGAAAAAGTTGCCAGAAATTGATTTAGATCTAGTCGAGTCGAGTTCGCATGAGTTAGATATCATATCTTTGTTGGATTTTGGGTCGACATAATTGACTTTCAGCTATTCATTCAATAATCAATATTTACGTTTCAGTTTCAAATTAGATCCAATTTGGATCAGTTTAGCTTTTCCGCCAACGAAATTGTTCATGAAACATTTCTAAAACCCACAAGGCATCTGAAAAACATGTCTAAAACGTTTCTAAAGGCACATACAAATTAACTGTAATAATACTGGACATTGTGCTGTAAATTGTAGATCTAAAAATCGTTTGAAAACCTCCAAAGAATTAGGTTTGGATTTGCTAATTGCTAACCATACATTGAATTGTTAAGACGAGCTTGGATGACGTCAAATTATAAATAAATAATTAAGAAAGCACCTTTTTCTCTGCCCCAAATTCATTGAATATATAAACTAAAAAATCTCATAATTTTGGGATATACAAAAGACAGCTTGGGTGCAGGACCGTTTGATCGTTATAAATTCGTAGTGCCCAAATTTAACGAAAAGAAAAAAAAGAAGCTTTTAATAAAACATGTTGTACGGCGTGCTAGGCGCTAAACAATGTCAGCTCCTCCGTCTTGATGGAAGAAACCACGCATTCACATGGAGAGGGAATAATTCTAGTACATTGGGGTGCATTCATTATTTTGCGTAATTAATTCGTTATATTACTTGATATAATCTAGGTGATCAGGCCTCATCGAGCAACGCCAACAGCTCATTAATTTGTATCTAATTTATTAGTCAAACTCAATGCCCAGATCTCGAGGCCTACTCTATTTGTTTAGTTCACTTGATTAGTTGATTCCGTCTAGCTCTGATTGCATATCTGGAGCCAGCTGGTCAAGTGCACTAATCAAGAATAGAAAATGGCTTAACTAGCTAACACACTTGTTGGATGGGGAAATAATCTACGGTTTTCTCCTTTAGTAAATTAAAAATAATAATGAATACTTAAAGCAATGTTTACTATTACGTATTTATATGATAAATTAGTTATTTTCTTTGTTTTTGTATATTTAGTAATAAGGTTAATTGGAACAATTTGAAGATAATTTGTTCTGTAATTTGACTATTTTGTCCTTTTATCAAATCAATGGAATGATATCTAATGTAAAAGATCATTAAATATTGTGGTGAAGAACATTAGAAGAAAGTCTAAAAGTGAAATACCATATCAAAATTCAAAAAAAAAAAAAAAGGGCCAGACAAAACAGAGGTTTTATTATCGTCTGTCTAGTCGCTTTTTCGAATCCCCAGTGTTAGTTCATCTTTGGTACCGTTATTAGTATGATGATTGTCTTTTATAGGTTGAGTCTTTCCTTTCCGATAAGATTTTTACCCATTTCTGTTTACATTTCTGTACATTTGTACATATTTATTATATATAATGCATGGTGTCGTAATTTGATGTGACCAAGCAGCAGCTTGCTCGTTTTCTGGGGTCTGGGGACCTGCATTTGTATTATCCAATTGCATAATTTTTACGAGCGTATTATATTGCATAATCTAAGAATTGTGAGAATAGGATTATTTATGAAATATTCTGTACGTACAACTCTGCAGACGAATTAGTTATAGCAACACTCTGATTAATTATATTAATTACGAAACAAAATTCATGATTATGAGGTCGATCAGCAAGACCATTTGGTGTTAATTTACAATGATCCAGATGATAAAAACTTATGGGAACAGAGTACACTAACATGTGTAAACATAATTGCAATTTCTGAAACCTTGGCCTATTCGTTTAGATTAAATATGTATGGTACTGTGGTTGTGCTCTTGTTTCCAATGAACTTACAAGCAACAACATTAGTTCACAATGTAATAATACAACAAAAAATAAGGGCCCGTTCGGCAACGGCACTGTTGCCGTGGGAAAAAAAAATTAACTTCTTGAGTGAATTTTTTTTCCCACGGTGAACAGTAAAAAGTAACTCAAAATTGTTGATTCCTATTCCCATTCCTATTCCTTAGCAGCCGCCGAACAGGGCCTAATTATGGAATCGAGAGGTTGAGGTGTCAAACATGGAATGAAGGCACCGATCAGGAGAGGGCAATATATCGGAGTTAGTGACCCAATTAAATGTGTAAATCTCTAACTTGAGTTATTACCAGAAAGTCATGAAAGTCTTCTTCAAGCAATATATGAGAAATCAGATCGACGCTGTCTGGGTTGGCGGTTGATCTCTCTCGTCTTGGAAGGATGAACGAGGAAAGAGAGGAGGTAGAGGTGGTGAACAAATCAGGTCGGATTTGCATGAATTAGATATCATATCATTGTTGGATTTTGGGTACGTGGAGTCCAATTGAGTTTAAGTTCATTCAATTTTGACGCTTCATTTTCAAATCAGATAGGATTTGGATTAGTTTAGCTTTGTCGCAAACGAAACTTCAGAAATTATATCTAAGGCATTGAAAAACACGGAACATTGAAATTGTTTATGAAACATTTCTAAAACGCATAAGACATCTGAAAAAGTTGTCTAAGATGTTTCTAAGTAAAGGCACATACAAATTAACCATAATAAAACTGGACATTATCCTACAAATAAAAGATCTAAAGATCTTCTGAAAACCTTAAAAGAATTAGGTTGAGATTTGTTAACCATACTATTAATTGTTAACACACTGGGAAGACGTCAAAATTAATATTAAGAATGCACCTTTTTCTCTCCCAAATTCATTGAATTTATTATCTAGAAAATCTAATGATTCAGTGATATACAATAGAATGCTTGGGTGTGTATTACGCAGCTTGGGAGGATCTGTATCCTCCCAGGTACCTGACTCAACACAATTGAAACGGATGGCCCAGATTTATTCCCTGCCGGTGCCTACTCGGGATGACATAGGGTCAGTATTATTTATGTTTTGAGATTCGTGCTAAGTTAAAATGAACAATTTTAGACCGTCCGATTCAATTGTGTTGAGTCAAGTAACCTGAGAGGATGTGAATTCCCATCTGTATGCCATCCAGCACGCGTGGTGCACGACGAACGATGTGTACTCAGTCTCTGTGGAAGAAACCAAGTTTTTACATGGATGGAATCATTCTCTTACATAATAATTCAACTCGAGGTAAATTCATTTAATTTTGTGTAATGAATTCAACTGCTCATTAGTCAAACTCAATGCCCATATCTCGAAGTCTACTTCAGTTGTTTAATTCAGTTGATTGATTCAGTCCAGTTCAAATTGCACATCTGCATGCAGTCAGCTGCTCATGGGTAATAAATTAAAATAGAAAATGACTCAACTAACATAGTTGTTGGATGGAGAAATAATTTTCCCCTTCTTACGCAATAAGCTACTTAATAAGTTTTACTTGAAAAATGTGCAGCCAAGAACCATTGACTTAATTTGTCACATCTAGCTAGCCCCATAAATAGGGCAGTGCATTTAAAAAGAAAAATGTTAATATCAAACACCAATGTTTAAAGTAATATTTTTCTAAGATGAAAAGCAATTAATTGCAATGTTTATTGTAATATATCGGTAATACTTGGAAATTCATAACAAGTGTGAAATTTAATCTAGCCAGTTTTTGGGTGAATAACCATGTTTATCATATTATTTCATAGTTGATTAATTAAATAGAGACATCGGCAGGATCAATGACTTTGATGCACGATAGAACATTAAAAATTTAAGAGACGCGTCATGGACGTTTGAGTATATCCTATCAGTGTGCAATTAAAAGGAAGATATTTTTCTAAGTTTATTCAAAGACAAACTCTAGCTTAATTTTGTACTTTTGTACCTCTGAAATCGCTTTCTTCAAAAATAAATAAATAAAACTAGTGATATATTTTTGCTAATCTAACGGCTCAGATTGATTCCACTGTTTCTCCTAAGAAAATACAGCTACGGAAACTTAACTTGGAACCTTTGTGTGTAGTGAATGGTATATACAAAAGTGAAAAACGTTGAGAAAAAGAGTTTTCATAAGAAACATGAGCCGTCCATCCCACTATATATCGCCCAATTAATAGTTACTTATTTGTAATATTTAAATAAATGTTATGAACAATATTTTATTATCTATTATAAAAAAAATATAACAATGTTCTAAAATACTAAATGACAAACGAATAGTTCGGGGTCGGTTCGGCGGGGTGAAAAATTCATAATTCGGGAATAATTCGGGTATAATTCGAGAATGATTCAGTACCATAAGGAAAAAAAAACCCAAAAAAAGTTCAAAAAAAAATTTGTGCGTTTTTTGCATTTTATTCGCGAATAAAACATATTATACGATTTTTTGCATTTTATTCGGTACTCGGTTCGGAAACGTCAAAACTACAAATAAAACGCAAATAATTCATGAATTTTTCGCGAATCATGTCACTATGTAAAATAGAGGTGCAATGTATACTCCGTTGAATTCCTGTACATTATATTTTATTACAATCCAAGATGTTGGATAGTGTCTCCCTAATTCATAGCACATGGGCGGGTTCGCCAATGTCTCCACACCTACCACCATGACAACCAAGACTGTATATTGATTAAGAACAGAGGGAAGAACTAGAGACTCGAAGAGCAGTTGGATTTAATAAGCAATTTTTTTTTTAATTTGTCTGAAAATAGATCGATGATATTTTTTTTAAATATTAATGACCGAATAATGATTCAGTCTAAGTGGAAATGACCGAATTAATGGTTCAGTTTACTTTTTGTCATACTGGTAACTCAAAAAAATTAAGAAGGCAGGTAATTAAATGATTGCTACAGTCTACTTGGGATTTCAAAATTCCAATCCACAAACTATTCATTTTGAAATCTAAAATAATAGCAATGGGGGTGGATCTGAACCAATCAATGATTTTGGTCTAGGATAGAATGCAAATCTGTGTGTCCAGTCATGTAGAACTGTGAACAAGAGGGAACTGAACTATTAATTCGGTCATCGCTTATCTGGACTGAATTAATAATTAGATCTTACCATTTTAGAAAAAAAATAATTAATATGTTTGTTGTCAAATCGGTGTTTAATATTCTAAATATAAAAAAAATGTTCAATTGGAGTCATTTTCTCTTTGCAACTTTCAATATGTGTGCTCTCTATTCTTTTTTCTTTTTAGGACAAATAAGGGTCATGTTCATATTTGATTCATAACTGCGGTTATAAAAGTTTTCGTAGCTGCATGTCTAAATAAACACAAGGAGCTCAAACATTTTATTGATGATTCAAACGGAGTAATATAATTTATCGCTGATTGGATTGCCTAAAAGTATTACAATTTATATATTTTATTTGTTTTGTATAATTTCTTATAATAGGTTTCAAATTTTTATTTTTTAAGTCTTTATCGTGCCTTTTTTTTTGGAATTTTTTAATAATGAAAATTCTAAAATTCATCTGTTAAAATAAATGTTAGATGTGATAGCATATTACTTTCTCTACATATAAATATACAAATTATCACTTTTCGATTTAGTTTTGTGAGGAGAGTTCAAATGTCTTCATTTTTTGTCTTCATTATATCTTTGTCTTTTAAATGTTAATAACTTAAAATTTAAAACTCAAATATCAAATAAACTATTATATTTGATCTATATTAAATTCTCTATGCATCAAGTGTTTCAAAAAATAAATTGAGATGGATAAATTATGGACAATGGTTTTTCAACTTGTTAATTTTTATGAAAACTAAATCGAAAAGTGATGAAATTTTGTTGTTTTGTTGAGGAAATTGTATATATCACATCTAACGGATCTATTTTGACATATAACTATTTTTCTCTTAACAAAGATTTTATTTCGTCACATCTAACACCATTTTATATTGATTTAAGAATTCGGAGATTTAAACACTTCTCAAGTTTTGGATATTAAGATTAGACGAAATAAAATCTTTGTTAAGAGAAAAATTTCGTGTTTAGGTTATTTTTTATTTCCAAATCCTCAGATCTATCGAAATATTCCTCCTTGGCTAATAAAATAAAAGAATTTTTTTTATCCAGAAACTAATGAAACCTATCTTAATCTTATTTTTTTTTATCCAGAAACACAGTAACAACACACTAGATTTTCTCTAAAAAAAAGGAAAGAGTATACTAATAATTTATTGTACATAATTATTATTATGCATCGTGATCTGTTGTCGTTTTTTCAGGTTACAAACTAGCAGGTAGAGATTTTTCTTTAGATACAAACGTGTAGCGTTCAAATTTGTACTAGTACTGTGACTGTTTTCTAAATAATTCCAACTTGTGTACCATCATTTCTGTATGTCCCATTGTATATTTTGTACAAGCGTATTATACGTCATTTGCATAATCTAAGACTTGCGAGAGTAGGTTTATTTCATGACATACTCTATACGGCCATGTTAGTTATAACAACCATAGTGACAAGACTCGCAAGAAATTCACATTTTATTCGCGTATTATTCGTTTTTTCAACGTTGCCGAACCGAACTCCGTATAAAACGCTGAAAAACGTATAATACATTTTATTCACGAATAAAACGCGAGTTGACGAATTATTCGCGATAAAAACGCGAAAAAAAAAATTTGAATTTTTTTTTTGGGTTTTTTTTTTTTTTTTTTTTTTTTTTGCTTCCTTGTTGTAGCGAATCATTCCCGAATTATATCCGAATTACAAATTTTTGACCTCGCCGAACCGAACCCGAACTTTTGATTTGTCACTATGATAACAACACTCTGATTATTTTAATTAGTTACGATGCAAAGTTCATGATTATGATTATGAGGTCAAGAGTACCATATGGTTTTTTACGGCGATAATTATGGTAAAATTTCTAAAATCTTATGAGAACACCACGATGTGACCATAATTGTAATTTTTTCAAACATTGGCCAAGTCGTTTTGGTTATTTTTTGTTTAATATGGGGATCACTACTCTTGTTGCAATGAACTTACATACAACAACATTATTTACAATGTAATAATACATAAAAAAATAAATACAAATATAAAAGGAAAAAATATTTTAAGATATTAGGGGGCAAAACGATAAAGAGTTGCAACTTTCTATACCTAGATCGATGAGAGGGATTTATTAGCTTAATTGTGGGGGATATAAACCTATGAACAAACATTACTTTGGAAAATGCATCTGTTCAAGAGTTGTCTGGTTTTGCAAAATATGATAATTTGGCATTGCAAGGTGCATGTACCAACTAGTATGAATGATATCTGAAACCAAAGCCCGGAGGAGAGGAATTACGACCTCGATTCATTTGTATCTTTGCAATTTGTTATAATGGTACTGTTTTGGGCTTTTCGCAATAACCAGGAAGTCGGAGGTCTTTTTCAATTACGACCTGGTTCTATGCGTTTGTTCTTTCTCGTTAATTACCATTATTTCTTCTCTACCCATGCTTATAGCTAGCTTGTCTGTACTCTCTATAATGAGTCCACTTTTTGTCTTTTCATTTCTGTTTCTGTACGGGCCGGGGCTAGATTGGCTAAGCGCAATATGGTTCTCCATTTTATTTACTAGTGCGTTTTGGGCTTCAACCAATTCCGGGCCACATATTATATACAAAAGACTAGAGGACTTATTGGATTTTAACTTCAACCAATTTTGAGGCCCTCCCATTCTCTCTCCCTTTCTTAAATTCATATATATTAGAGAAGGCAATTGTTTCCTGATCCAATCGATAACTCAGACCTATAACCATGGAGCTGGGTGGTGATTGGAAATGGTCTGATCGAGTATTATAGGAATTAAAACATCTTCCATAGCACATATATTTCTTGTTGGCTAGCTTCATCTGTTTTGTGATGGACAAGATGATGGAAATATCAGCCAGAAATATGTTTTCTCAATAGCTACAGATATTTAGGATCTAGATGTTAAGTACCACAAAAGAATATAGATGACAACGGATCACAGTTTCTGTTCAAGCGAAATTATGCAACATATGGCGTAATTGGGCTAGAATGGGCCAGATCGGAGGAGAAATTGGGCTAGACTTATTGATTGGACGATATCATGTTTTCTATCTAAAATCAACACAGTAAAATGAAGGGGCAACAAAATATTTAATAGAATATCTTCATTTGTCATCCTAAAAGTAAAAATAGAGACTTAATTTATGACCAGACAGACAGACAGTAAACCTTTTTCGGAAATAAAACTTATGGTCATGAAAGGCTTTTTGTTTTTCGATTCTGTGTTGTACTAAACGATCTTGTTGCCTTCTGTTACTGCTTTGAGAATGTCAGCAGACATAGGTGGGTTTTCAAGCAAATTTTCTCATTTAGTTTTTCAATTTTGACAGGACGAGATTTCATTGGACATCTTAGTTAATTTAATCGGTGTATTCCAACAGAAATTAATTTAATAATAGAGTCTAGTTGAGAGTTAGAATGGGAGGCTCACAGCATTTAAAGTTTGTGAGTGTTGTAAAATTAAAATGAAGTTGCAACAAAAGTAAAGTAAATGACAAGAGAGGTAGAGAAAGCAATAGCAGAATTTTATTCTCTTCTAATTGTATGTACATTCTTGCTTTTACAAAACCTCTATTTATAGGCTAGAAAGAGATGTTATAATAATAAAGAAGAAAATGAATGTCCATAGTAGTGGAGTTGTGGAGTAGTGGAGTAGTGGAGAAGTGGGGCAATGAATTGAACATCCACATAAATCATATTAAATTTAATTTACAACACTTCCCCTTGGATGTTCATCTTTCATTATACGCTATCAATATGATACTTCAGGATTAATATTAATATGATACTTCAAGATCAATATTAACACGATACTTTCGGACCGTGTACTGCCTCATTAAAAACCTTATCAAGAAAAACCCATTGGGATAAAAACTTGATTAAGGAAAAAAGAGTACAGTGCGTATAACGCTTCCCCTCATTTAGATATCATTGAATATTCTTCAATCGGTGTAGACCTAACTTCTTTCTGAGTTGTCAAAAACCTTCGTCGGCAAAGATTTTGTGAATAGGTCTGCCAAATTATCGATTGATCGGACTTGGCAAACATTGATTACGCCTTCCTTTTGTAGGTCATGTGTTGAAAAGAACTTTGGCGCAATATGTTTAGTCCGGTCTCCTTTGATATATCCTTCTTTGATTTGTGCAATGCATGCTGCATTATCTTCATGCAGCGGAGTAGGAATTTTCTTGATGTTTTCAAGCCCGCATTCTTCTTGAATATTTTGAATCATTGACCGTAACCAAACGCATTCTCGACCTGCCTCGTATAAGGCGATTAGCTTGGCATAATTTGATGATGTTGCCGTAAAAGTTTGTTTTATTGATCGCCATGAAATTGCAGCTCCACAATAAGTGAATACATATCCCGTTTGGGATCGTGCTTTATGTGGATCCGACAAATATCCCGCATCTGCATATCCAATTAATTTGGATTTTGTATCATTTTGATAATATAACCCCATATCTCTAGTTCCGCAGAGATATCGAAATATGTGTTTAATTCCATTCCAATGTCTTCTGATTTGTTTGGAACTATATCTTGCTAACACATTTACTGCAAATGCGATATCGGGTCTTGTATTATTTGCAAGATATAATAATGCCCCGATTGCACTTAAGTATGGTACTTCAGGACCAACCACTTTTTTATTATTTTCTTGCGGGCGAAAATGATCATTTTCTGCATTTAGCGATTGTACGACCATTGGTGTGCTCAAATGATGAGCTTTATCCATATTGAATCTCTTTAGTACTTTTTCAACATAATTTGATTGATGGACAAATATTCCATTATTTAGATGCTCGATCTGCAGGCCGAGACAAAATTTAGTTACACCAAGGTCTTTCATTTCAAACTCATTTCTCAACAATTTTGCAGTATTCTCAATCTCTTCAGGAGATCCAATAATGTTCAAATCATCAACATACACTGCAATGATTGTAAAACCTCGATTTGATCTTTTAATGAAAACACACGGACTGATTATATTATTTTTATATCCTTCTTTTAGAAGGTACTCACTCAGTCGATTGTACCACATTCGGTCTGATTGTTTTAGTCTGTATAAAGATCTTCTTAATTTTATAGAGTACATTTCTCTAGGTATTGATTTATATGCTTCAGGCATTTTCAATCCTTCGAAAATTTTCATGTATATGTCACTATCAAGTGAACCATATAAATATGCTGTTACGACATCCATAAGTCGCATTTTTAGATTTTCTGTAACTGTGAGACTTATTAGAAACCTGAGAGTTATCGCATCCACTACAGGTGAATACGTCTCTTCATAATCGACTCCAGGTATTTGTGTAAAGCCTTGTGCCACTAGCCTTGCTTTATATCTCACAATCTCATTTTTCTCATTCATTTTTATTGCAAATACCCATTTGTAACCTACATGGTTAACATCTTTAGGGGTTAAGACTACAGGTCCAAAAATATTGCGCTTTTCAAGCGAATCTAATTCAGCCTTCAGGGCATCTTTTCATTTTGGCCAATCATTTATGTGCATACACTCTTCAGGAGTTTTTAGCACATAATCTTCCTCATTTAGCACATCAATTGCTATAGCATATGCAAAAATTTCATCAGCACATGTTTCATTTCGGTTCCATATTGTACCATTCTGTACATAGTTTATTGAGATCTCATAATCATTAGGTACCTGAGTTTCTTCTGGAACTTCATTAACCTCTTCTAGAGTTTTATCAACTTCTTCAGAAGTTTTACCATTAATCTCTTCTGGGATTTTATCAACTTCTTCAGGAGTTCTATTATCAACCTCTTCTAGGGTTTTATTGACTTCTTCAGGAGTTTTACCATCAGCCTCTTCTGGGGTTGGACCAACTGCTTTATTATGCTCTTTCCTTTTACGTGGATTTACATCCTTAGAACCAAGTGGTCTTCCACGTTTCCTACGCACATTAGATTCATTAGATATTTTTGTAATGTCAATTCGAGCAGGTGCGTTTATAGCTGAAATATGCGATTTAGTAACTCTATTTGTATCTGTAAATGCATCAGGCAATTCATTTGCAATTCTTTGCAAATTTATAATCTTTTGAATTTCGAGTTCACATTGACCACTTCGGGGTCAAGATAAGATAACGATGAATTCCAAGTTACTTGTTTATCCAGCTTTGGTTTTTCTTCCCCTAAGTTTTGGAATATTGATTCATTAAAATGACAATCAGCAAATCTTGCTGTAAAAGCATCTCCTGTTAATGGTTCTAAATATTTAATAATAGAAGGAGAGTTAAAACCAATATAAATTTCCAACCTTCTTTGAGGTCCCATTTTTGTGCGTTGTGGAGGAGAAATTGGAACATATAATGCACAACCAAATACCTTTAGATGGGACAAATTTGGTTCTCCTCCAGAGACCAATTGTAACGGGGAATACCTATGATCTGCAGTTGGCCTTAACCTAATTAGTGCAGCAGCATGTAATATGGCATGTCCCCATGCAGCAGACGGTAAACTAGATTTCATAGGTAAAGGTCTAGCAATTAATTGCAACCTTTTAATCAACGATTCTGCTAGATCGTTTTGTGTATGAACATGGGCCACTGGATGTTCTACCGTAATTCCAATAGACATGCAATAATCATTAAAAGTTTGAGAAGTAAACTCTCCTGCATTATCAAGCCGGATTCTTTTAATTTGATAATCCGGAAAATGAGCTCTCAATTGGATAATTTGTGCTAATAGTCTAGCAAACACAACATTTCTTGTTGCAAACAAACTCACATGTGACCAGCATGTTGATGCATCAATTAACACTATAAAATATCTAAATGGTCCACATGGAGGTGTAATAGGCCCACATATATCTCCTTGAATTCTTTCTAAAAATGAAAGAGCTTCAGGTCCAATTTTATTTGAAGATGGCCTAGTAATTAGTTTTCCAAGAGAACATGCTTCGCATGTCAATTCTTTTGATAATAGGATATTCAGGTCCTTTAGGGGATGCCCATTTGCACTTTCAATTATTCTCCTCATCATTATATTTCCTGGATGACCCAATCTGTCATGCCACAAAGTAAATAACTTTGGATCAACTAACTTCTGGTTAGTAACCATATTTGATTCTATTGTACTTATATAAGTACCATATAGTCCAGAAGACAATGTTTGCATCTTTTCCATTATAATTTTCTGGCCATTTTTAATAGGTGTGATATGAAGATATTCACAATTTCTCTCATTCATAGTTTCAATATGATAATCATTCTTTCGAATATCTTTAAAACTTAGTAGATTTCTTCTTGATCTACTTGAATATAATACATCATCTATTATTGATTTTGTTCCTTCAGGTAACAAAATACAAGCTCTTCCGGAGCCTTCAATTAAATTAGTTGTGCCAGATATAGTGTGGATATTAGTCTCACCAAGATGCAATTGTGAAAAATATTTCTTACTTTTCAATATGGTATTTGTCGTTCCGCTGTCTAATAACATGGATCTTTTTTACTTACCATTGCGTCAGTCATTTTCCTTTAAAATAAAAGAATGTAAGAATAAATTAAAATAAAAATAAACTACCTTTATTCATTAATTTTATTTGCATACAACATAAAAATTAAAATGTAAACTAAACTTTTATAAACATAAACTTCTACATTATATTTTCTCCCTTAGTAAAGTGTCTATTTCTTTATCCATATTATGGAAGAAATCTGATACATCAAAATGTGTATCTATATGGCATTCATATTCGGGGTCATTTTAGTTTCCACATTTTCTCTTTTTTTTTTTTCTTAATTGAGGTTTGATAAAGCCCTACAAAATGCTTAGGCGTACGACAGGTACGCAATCAATGATTTGTCATCCCACATCTGTAACAAACATTTTCAGGATGTTTTCCTTTCTCATTTTTCATTAATAGGTATTTATAACAAAATACAACTTCAGGTTACTAATACCATAACTTCGAGTTATGATAAATAAAAAAGGAGATAAATTCAAACTTTGTGAGATTTGTCATATATACTACAAAATAGATACGTATTAATAATTTCAGATTATTAATATCATAACTTCAGGTTATTAATGCCATAACTTCAGGTTATTAATGCCATAACTTCAGGTTATTAATGCCATAACTTCAGGTTATTAATATCATAACTTAAGGTTGTGAAAAGGGAGATGAATAAATATAAATAAAAGAATATGTAAATTGCATAAATAAATAAATAAATAAATTTAAATGTATTAATAACTTCAGGTTAATATTATATAACTTCAGGTTATAATAAAATATTTATTTAATAACTTCTGGTTATTAAATTGCTTGACTGCGCTATGTGGTTATATTTTCATCCAATGACCTATAATAACTTCTAGTTATTATATTAATTTTATATGAAAATTTCTAATAATACTTCAGGTTTTAATTGGGAATAACTTCAGGTTATTATTCATCCAGTGGCCTATAATAACTGCTGATTATTATATTAATTTTATATTAAAATTTCAAACGGAACTTCAGGTTCTAAACAATTATAATAATAACTTCATGTTATTATTCTTATTATTATATTCGAGTAATACGAACTTCAGGTTCTTGATAAACAATTAGTTTTGATAATAACTTCAGGTTATTATTCCATCATTCACTTCAATGAATAATTCGAATTACATACATTATTCAAATTAATTATATTATTAAGTATTATATAATTTAAATATAAAAATATGGGTACAATAACACAAGGATATTATTAAATATTAAATCTACTCTCTTCTAACAAGAAAGATGAGTGGTTGTGGTGGTAAAGCAACATGGTGTTACCCAACCAACGTGGGTTCGATTCCTGCTTGGCACAAAAAAAAAAAATTTATCCTTGGGTGTATGCGCGGTGCATGGTGGTCTGGGTCTATGCGCGGTGCACTGTGCACGTTGCTACAGTAACAAATACGAGTCTAGCGGGTAAGCCGGGTCTGGTCCGGGTTTAGTCCGGTCCGGGACGGGTCGGGTACACGGGTCTAAATCAGGGGGGTCGGGTCAGTCCTGTGCGAAGAAAACCAAACCGCCCCGTCTCTGGACCGGACCGTACATAACCCCGGTCCGGAACCGGTCTGGTGCACGGGACGGGCCGGTCCAGGTCCGGTCCACGGTTCCGCCGGTCCGGTCCTGGACCGGCCGGGTTTTTTCAAAACACTACCACCATGACAATCAAGACTGTATATTGATTAAGAACAGAGGGCGGAACTCGAGTCTTGAAGAGCAGTTGTATTTAATAAGCAATTTTTTTTTAATTTGTCAAAAAATAGATCGATCATATTTTTTTTTTAATATTAATGACCGAATAATGATTCACTCTAAGTGGAAATGACCGAATTAATGGGTCAGTTTACTTTTTGTCATACTGGTGACTCAAAAAAATTAAGAAGGCAGCTGGTAACTAAATGATTGCTACAGTCTACTTGGGATTTCAAAATTCCAATCCGCAAATTATTCATTTTGAAATCTATAATAATAGCAATGGGGGGTGGATCTGAACCAATCAATGATTTTGGGAATCCATATCCTCGACAGTACCGTAAAAGATTCCCTTTTACAATTAGCTATTTACGGTTTGAGATTAACTCTCAGCCGGTTTGGGATTCGGGATGACTGAGGAGGCAATATTATTGAGCTTTGAGATTCGTGTCAAGTTAAAATCAACGGTCCAGATCAAGTAATTGTAAAAGATTCTCTATTACGGTACAGTCGGTGATATGAATTCTAATTTTGGTCTAGGATAGAAGGCAAAATATGTGTATCCAGTCATGTAGAAGTGTGAACAAGAGGGAACCGAACTATTAATTTGGTCATCGCTTATCTGGACTGAATTAATGATTAGATCTTACTATTTTAGAAAAAAATAATTAATATGTTTGTTGTCAAATCGGTGTTTAATATTCTAAATATAAAAAAAATGTTCAATTGGAGTCATTTTATCTTTGCAACTTTCAAGATGCGTGCTCTCTATTCTTTTTTTCTTTTTAGGAAAAATAAGAATCATGTCCATATTTGATTGATAACTGCGGTTATAAAAGTTTTTGTAGCTTCATGTGTAAATAAACACAAGGAGCTCAAACATTTTATCACTGATTCAAACGGAGTAATATAATTCAAACGGAGTAATATAAACGGAGTAATATAATTTATCGCTGATTGGATTGCCTAAAAGTATTACAATTTATATATGTACTTTTATTTATGTTGTATAATTTCTTATAAGGGGTTTCAAATATTTTTATTTTTTAAGTCTTTATCATGTCTTTCTTTTTGTAATTTTTTAACAAAAATTCTAAAGTTCATCTGTTAAAATAAATGTTAGATGTGATAGCATATTACTTTCTCTACATATAAATATACAAATTATCACTTTTCGGTTTTAGTTTTGTGAGGAGAGTTCAAATGTCTTCATTTTTTCTGTCTTAATTATACCTTTGTCTTTTAAATGTTAATAACTTCAAATTTAAAATTCAAATATCAAATAAACTGTTATATTTGATCTATATTAAATTCTCTATGCACACATAAAAGTATACGACATTTCAACTTTGTTTGGATTGGCATCAAGTGTTTCAAAAAATAAATTGATATGGATAAATTATGGACGATGATTTTTCAACTTGTTAATTTTTATGAAAACTAAATCGAAAAGTGATGAAATTTTGATGTTTTGTTGAGCAAATTATATAGATCACATCTAACGGATCTATTTTAACATATAATTATTTTTCTCTTAACAAAGATTTTATTTCGTCATGTCTAACACCATTTTATATTGATTTAGGAATTCAGAGATTTAAACAATTCTCAAGTTTTGGATATTAAGATTAGACGAAATAAAATCTTTGTTAAGAGAAAATTTATAGGTTCTTTTTTATTTCCAAATCCTCAGATCTATCGAAATATTCCTTCCTTGGCTAATAAAATAAAATAATTTTTTTTATCCAGAAACTCATAAAATCTATCTTGTTCTTGTACATAATTATTATTATGCATCTTGATCTGTTGTCGTTTTTCTGGGTTACAAAGTAGCAGGTAGAGATTTTTCTTTAGATACAAACGTGTAGCGTTCAAATTTGTACTAGTACTGTGACTGTGTTCTACAAAATTCAAACTTGTATACCATCATTTCTATATGTCCAATTGTATATTTTGTACAAGCGTATTATATGTCATTTGCATAATCTAAGACTTGTGAGAGTAGGTTTATTTCATGACATACTCTATACGGACATGTTAGATATAACAACACTCTAGCTGATTATGTTAATTAGTTACGATGCAAACTTCATGATTATGATTATGAGGTCAAGAGTACCATATGGTGTTTTACGGCGATAATTATGGTAAAATTTCTAAAATCTTATGTGAACACTACGATGTGACCATAATTGTAATTTTTCAAACATTGGTCAAGTCTTTTTGGTAATTTTTTGTTTAATGTGGGGATCACTACTCTTGTTGCAATCAACTTACATACAACAACATTAATTTACAATGTAATAATACATAAAAAAATTATTACAAATATAAAAGGAATTTTTTTTTTAAGATATTAGGGGGCAGAACGATAAAGAGTTGCAACTTTCTATACCTAGAACGACGAGAGGGATTTATTAGCTTAATTGTGGGGGATATAAACCTATGAACAAACATTACTTTGGAAAATGCATCTGTTCAAGAGTTGTCTGGTTTTGCAAAATATGATAATTTGGCATTGCAAGGTGCATGTACCAACACTACTAGAATCCCCAGTAAAGGCAACGGCAGAAATTGGCTTATTGCAACGGCTTACGCTTGCTAAAAGCCAGAAAAACCCCATTAGCAAGCGCTACGCTTGCAAATCCTACCGTTGCTTTAAGCCCCAATGCAAATACCTCATTTTCAGACTTTTTGCAAGGGCTTACGCTTGCTAATACATTTTCTATACTATCGCAAGGGCCGCCGTTGCAAAAAAGTACGCTTGCTAATACTTTGGTTTTTGGGGCCCCACTGGGTATTAGCAAGGAGATGTAGTGTAGGCCCCACTGGGTATTAGCAAGGAGATGTAGTGTAGGCCCCACTGAGTATTAGCAAGGAGATGTAGTGTAGGCCCCACTGAGTATTAGCAAGGAGTGGTAGTGTAGGCCCCACTGAGTATTAGCAAGGAGATGTAGTGTAGGCCCCACTGAGTATTAGCAAGGAGATGTAGTGTAGGCCCCACTGAGTATTAGCAAGGATATCAGTTGTGGGACCCACTTACTATTTGCAAGGAGATGTAGTGTAGGCCCCACTGAGTATTAGCAAGGAGTGGTAGTGTAGGCCCCACTGAGTATTAGCAAGGAGTGGTAGTGTAGGCCCCACTGAGTATTAGCAAGGAGATGTAGTGTAGGCCCCACTGAGTATTAGCAAGGAGAGGTAGTGTAGGCCCCACTGAGTATTAGCAAGGATATCAATTGTGGGACCCACTGACTATTTGCAAGGATAGCCCACCTATTTTTTGCAAGGATAGTGATAGTGGGTCCCATCATTTTTTGCAAGGGTAGCTGCTGTGGGTCCCACCAGATTATTTGCATGCTCTAGAATTCATCATATTCCTCTTGATAATCCGACAAAAATAATTACATTTAATACCAGCAAATACGCAACCCCATTTCTAAAATCTTCTCATTACCTATCGGGTACCAACCCGGTAATATGATACATTTCCCAATGAAAGAAATAACAATAACATGACACCTTGAAATTAATAAGAAAGCTTGAAATTAGCATTATAATATTACAGCCACACTATAATATCAGAAGACCAACTGTATTATACCATTACAGCCACACTAATATGCAGCAATAATTTACAAAAAGAACATTACCCTAGCTCAAAATATAAGCACCACCCATCAACAAAAATTTACAAAAAGAAACATAACCTGTGGTGTTAATGTATAAATCCAAAAATCTATAATTATCCATTAAAGGTTGGCAATACCCCAGACCATTAATGCCGGTTGTTGTTCGAGATGTCATCTGCAAACCAATCGGTCGTTGACGCTTCGGCCCCTAAAAGGTTGGCCACCTCTTGTCCAGAATTTGCCTTCAGTAGTGCTTGGAATCCCCCCTCTTGATTTGATGATGGCAGCACATATGGTGGACCCTACATATACCACATTCCGAAGCGAGCAAGTTAGTATCGGTATTGGAAGACAGAATGGCTGCTCAAGGGC